>JAZGTJ010006099.1:0-25812 GCA_036877575.1 Botia almorhae | reverse complement strand
CTTTATTTATATAGCGCTTTTTACAAAATGTCATTGTTACAAAGCAGCTTTACATGTATGATATATTAGGTATGTTAGGCCGAGTACACAGCACACACAGACAGACACAACAGACACAGAGAAAACAAGGTAGGAGAAACACAGGTGATATTATGCAGGTTATACAGTCATATATGGGGTATAAACACATAGTATGAGAATAATATTAATAAGTGCAAAATTAAAGCTGATTACAGCAGTCTCCTGACGGGCAGTACTAGGGCAGGGGAGCTGCAGCCAACGATGGCGAGGAAAAAAAACTCCAAAAGGAGACAAAACCTCGAGAGAAAACAGGCCCAGCCAGGAGAACCAGTTCTCCTCTGGCAATACTGCTGCATCTCTACAAGCTCGCCAGTGCTTGCACAACTAGACTAAGTGWGCAAAAGAAATATAAAAGAAAGAAATAAAAGAAAGAAATAAAAGAAAGTGATGCATTAACTATTATCCTTAATGTTATTGTGGTAGTATACATTGAGTATGTGCAATCCCTGGGATCAAACTTATGACCTTGGCATTGTTAACACCATGCTCTAACCCCTGAGCTACAGGAAAGCTTAAGTACCATGTACCATGTACTACACACAACATGCAACAGTAGAATGAATACATACGTACATAAAAGACACACAAAAAATTAAGATAAAACAAAATTAGACATTTACAAAATCCTAGGCTAAGTTAGACATCAGCAGTCTCCCAGCAAGCAAGCCAACAGGGGCAAGGAACCAAAACGAAGCCAGGCTCGACCAGGAGGGCCAGTTCACCTCTGGCACGTTAAAGCTGCAATTTGTAACTGTCTCGGATACGAACAGCTGATAATGATTTATAGTTATTTATTGATGTAAAAATTGATGGTTCCAATTATATTTATTAATGTATTAAAAACAATTCTAGTAATGTGGTCACTGTTTTGTTCAAAGTCCAGGTCCTGAAGTAAAATCTGTTAAGAACGACTATATTTCAACACTGTTAATTGCACTTAGCTCTCATCAAATCTTTAACAATTTAGATCAATTGTTCTGAATTGGCCAATTGTGCTAGCATCACTTTTCCTGAATTTTCCAGTAACCCATTTTTTATGCAGGTAATAGTGACAACTCCACACACATCATATTCATCAAGCTTCAATTAAAACCTTTGGCAATGCAAATGGGTTTTCTGCTTGTATTCAGCTAAAAGCCAGAGAAGCTGTAGCCTACTCTAATAAACTGTTCACTGTTCAACCCTGTGACACAAAGATGAATGCCCATAGTAATTTCATTCTTTAGCAGGACTGTTACCAGTGACTGCTGTGTTCAGAACAAATAACTACAAAGGGAAATGGAGTCAAAGTATTTTGTTTATTGGTAACAGACAACAAATTAATGCACTATAGTTTACAGTAAAAATACAACAAAAAAAATCACTTAAGCCAAAATCTGTTTGTGGAGGAGCAGGGCACCACAACTACCAAAAACACAACCCAGAGGTAAGGCCACCAGCAGTATCTGTTAAAAAGCAAGAAGGAAAACATTTAATTTAAAGGGGACTTATAAATACCCTATAGATCATTATACCATCTAACGGCTCCTTTTTGGGTGAGAGCAGAAACACTATTTTCATGCATTTTTAAGTGTAGAACAGCTGCTTTCTAGTAAAGGGCTGTGTGTTTACAGCTTGCTCTTCGTCAGCAACAACAAAACTAAAAAAAAGTTTTTTCTGTGAGTGTTCACATATTGGTAGGGCGTTCAACATCTGACAGCAGCAAACAGCTACAATTAGAGGCTCAAAATACTGCCATGCCACAAAGCACCAGTCACGTCACCACTCACATAGTTTAACATTAATTTGTGATTTATCCCATACAATTTTTTACATTGCCAGTTATGTATAAAATGTTTGTGTCTATATAACCACATCAAATAACATAACTGGGTAATGTTTTTTGAGTCAGGCAAGCTCAGATTGCATTTCTATGCAACTTAACTACCACACAAATGCTTAAACAGATACAAGAACACAATGAATGTATCAATGTGATTAACATTCAAAAGCTGCTTATTGTTCAATAATGATAGAACTTAAGATTACATTAAACTGGCCCATCTTGCATCAGTGGGAGATTGAGCTTAAGATCACATTCAGAACGTGCATGGTGTCCATTGTATGACTTCCTTTATGTTCACTCTTACAGCTAACACACACACACCGCCGGCATACATTTGTTCAATAATGTTTTTTTTTGCATAATTAGTCCCCTTAAACCTAAGAGGTGTCAGGTAACATTTCAGCATAGTTTCTATTCACGCATCAGTTCTGTATGTCTCTTGCAACAGGATCCAAGCACAGAGAAATTACCTCTGACCCAGGTTTTAGCAAGGGGTCACTATACCCCCCTGTTATGGCCACCAGAGACACTGACAGCCTCCTATGGGCAAAGCATAGGAGGGCGTTTGTCTACAATTTCTTTGTGATGAGATTCATCCTCATTCAGGATGCTGTGTCGGAAAGACTAAACAATGATCTTAAGGTACCAATCACTCACCTACAGATAAATTACTGAGTTTCTGTTTTCCTGTCAGTAGCTGCCATTTATTACCTGAAAAAGGGGTAGATTTGCATGAGTATTGCAAAGTTACAAAATTGAGCCAAAATTATGTCGGCGACATTATGCAAATAAAGTAGTGTTTCTCCCGACAGGATCCGAAGCAAGGAATTTTAGGCCAATACTTCAGGTTTTTTTAGGAGAAAATCTTTCTACCCCCCCTGTGTTGGTCATCTAAGACATAGCAGGTCTTAAATGGGCAAAAAAGGGGCAGCTGACAAAGTCAGAAGAATAACTTAAAGAAAACCATAACTTACTAGTTAATTATTAGAGGACTCTTCAGCATGACTGTAGCCTCAAGGCACAACCCACGTACGATTCTGAATCTGTGAGGAAAATGTGATAACTATATTACACAACCATATAAGTGTTTTGACTCGGTTAAATTGGATTTAAGACGCACGTGCTTCTTACGTTTTAAACTTGAATAAAAACGAAATTTCCTTACTTTTGTAACGGAGACATAATTTATAGATACAATCATCTTTCTTAATCTGGAGGTTCAGATAGCCAACCTAGAACATAAGAACAGGAATTAAGGTTAAAGCATCAGGAAGCAAACAGGCCGCACATTCACCACGTGCAGACCGGATGTTAATTCTTAAATGCCCATTCTACACTGCTGTTTAAGACTACAATGATTATGTTTACGGTTGTGTTAAACAACAAAAACAATTAGATTTATATTAAACATCCTCTCTTTTGCCGTTTCTTGTTTTTTAAAGCACACACTAACCTCTTGGTAAACTAAACAGGACATTTACTGAATGATTTGCATGTTTACAAACGTATGTATATCATAATTTAACATATAAAAGCAATTAAAAAAATGTTCGAATATCTGATCGTAAACACTTACCAAGACTCATACCACGTCCGCTCATGCTGTCTTCTCTTGTAATCTGTACAAACGGAAAGAGAATGAACGCACGTTGTCGGTTCTTCTTTTAGGGTTGACTGGCGGTTGGCAAACAACAAACTGGTGCATTACCACCACCGACTGGTATGGAGTGTGGACCAGAACGTCTACCATACACTTTATAAATGCATTATATACTCCCACTTTAATAAGTTTCTCAGAGATGTCGAAACAATAAATTAAAACGCATATCTGTTGTCTCCCTTTGCAGAAAAACTATTAAATCAAATTACTATTAAATCAAAGTGTATTTTCAGTTCTCCAAAGCTTTGAACCAAATGTCTTCTTTCCCATATTTCTGACAATATATTATAACATGTTTAACTATTTCCTCCTGCCCACATAAATCACATTTCCCTGTATTATGTTTACCTATTTTTGAACAGTGTTCCATTTAGTCCAGTGTGTCCAAACCTAAGGAAAATGAAATGAACCTGAAATTATTATTCCTACCCTCCTGTTCTTTCCTGCATACCTCATTTAGCTTGTCTTGCTTCTTCCCATTGCTTTAGCCATCTTTCATTTAATTTTTTTTAATAATGCTTTTGACTTCTGCGCTGTTGATTAATAGCAACTTCCTTAGCTTCTTTATCTGCCATTTAATTTTCTTTACCCTGATGTGTGCTGGTACCCATAAAAATCCTATTGTACGCTCCATCATTTATAATGTTTCTGGCATCTCTGAATGTTTCTGAATGACTGCACTGTCAACTGATCAAAGATGAGCTTGATTCTAAACAGACGATTGCTCTTAGTGGTTAGTATCCTCCAGCAGTCTGACTCATTGTAATGCTAGAAATATTGCAAGCACTTCCCCTGTGTATACTGACACTCCTTCAGTGATCCTTTCTTCTACTCTTATATGAAATTCTGAAACAATAAATGCTATTACAGTTTTATTAACTGAATTTCTTGATGATAGTATATCTGAATATGATCATAGTAATTATTATCAGTATATTTTTGTATGATACATGAGTTGAAAACAGCTTCCCTATGCCTTTTTTCTTTTCTACTGTGCTGTGGGATAAATTGTTGGCAATGGTGCTGATGGACTGTTTAATTGAGCTAGTGTTTTCAGTTCAAGGGATTCTGGGATATTTAAAAATGGAATAAATGACTAAATTTATGATAGCATGTAAAACATAAAAAATATAAAAATATATTGAAACTAAATGTTTTCTTTAGTTGAAACTCAAAAAATTGGCATTGGAACATTTTTACAGGGTCACACACCTAATTGGCAATTTAAAAAAATGGACAGTTTTATGTATGCGCATAACTAAATAAAAATGAGTTTGAAGAAATTATATGATTTTTATCGTTGCATAGTGTCCATATATCTGTGAACTTGAATCTACACCGGGACAATCCTTTTCTTATCCAAAGACCGTAGCTCTCGAATCCTAATTTTATTGGCCAAAATGGAACTTCGAACGAATGTGTTTCTCTCCTCATTGGTTAGTCATACTGTCAATCAACAGAGCAGCGTTTCGTGTCGTCGGCACCAAATACACCTATCCAGTCTCAGTGGGCGGGTCTTGACCGCTAATCCAGGATGTATGTCTTCTAGTACGTTTAACTGTAATGTTTACAATAGGTTAATTCGACTTAATTATTTTTAGTTGCAGTGACCATGAACGAACCAAGCAGATGAAAGCTGTAGACGTTTATCGTTTCGTTTCGAATGCTCTTTGCATGAGCAGTGAGGATTGAATGGTCACTGATTGCTGTCCTCGGTTGGGATTGCATCTTGGCCTGTCAGAGTGCTCTTATTACAATCATGTTTATTTCATAAAGATGGCAACGAGAGGCACCTTATAAACTAAATGACTGTCAGAAACATCGCCTCCATTTGTAATATGGTAAGTATAAGTATGAATAGCATGCTGGCTAGCTCTTACGTAATTATAATGTTGATGGATGGATGGTTGGATGGGTTCGTTCCCAGTCAGGTGTATGACCTAATTTATGAGCTGATTTATGTATGAATCACCCCTCTGATTAATCTATAGTCGCTAGACATATTTACATGTTTAAAAAATACACTGGAGTTGAAAGTTTATGATAAATGAAATAGCAATGACTGCTATTAGTGATGAACTGAATGCTGGTATAACTGGTGGCGTAACCTTTTGTATTTATTTTAAAGGTAAACGTTATCTTTTGAACAAAGTACTAATGTGTTTAATAGGTTTCTCTTTACGTTGTAAGAACTAAAGAATAGATGTAGTGCTTCCAAAAATGACAAGGTGTAGTTATATACCTCTTAGGCTTACAACCCTGCTCCTGCGGACCCATTCTAATACAAAGTTTATTTTCAGCCTGCTTCAGCACACCTGCCTGTGATTTTTTAAGACATCCTGAAGACCCTGATTAGCTGGCTCAGGTGTTTTTAATTATGATTGCAGCTAAACTCTGACTATGGTTACATGGAAAAGAATAGTCTGAAATTAACCAGATTAAGACAATACTCTGATTAAGTAATTACTGTGAAAACTTTGATTTAAAATGAGTCATAATCAAAGTAAGCACAAATAGAATTAATTCATGGAGTGCTCCTACTTTAATTGTATTTTCGAAGTGCTGTATAGAGTTCACAGCTTAATGACACTATTACCTCATAACTGTAGATGGTACTATAACAAGGATAAACAGCCTGTGGACAGGCTGCAATGGACAGCCTGCTGTCCATGTAAACATAGTCACTGTTAACTGTTCATTCCTTTGATAACTCCAGGTAGTGTCAGTGAGGGCTAGATGTGGTTGGGAGTATGAATAGTGAATTATATCATTGCCAGAATGAGGCTCAAGGCTTAACGTCTGATTGCAGTTCAGTGCTAGTTATGTAACTAGTGGACAGACAGGGTTCATTTGTTTGTGTTTATTTGGTGCCACATTCTGTAGTGGCTCATTGACCACAGGTTCAGGGAAAGCTGAAGAACATGAGTATATAACCTCTATAACCTGTACCTTTGTTTGAAAATGTGCATTTATCACCAGTGCTCTAGTTTGAGAACATGTATCTTTTATTTTTCCCCTGTCTGAGAACATCTATTACTTGTGCTTCCTTTGAGAACATGCATCTATTACCTATGTCTCAGTTTGAGAACATGCATCTATTACCTGTTCTTTAGTTTGAGAACATGCATCTATTACATTTTCTCCAGTTTGAGAACATGCATCTATTTTGTGTGCTCTTGTTTGAGAACATACATCTATTATCTGTGCTCCAGTTTAGGAACACACGTCTATTATCTGTGCTACCTAGAACATATTGCCTGTTTTGGGGGTTCTTACAGGAGATGTCTCATCCATGCAGCCACTGTCCACTTTTAGTGTTTTGAGTCATTCATCTTGGCTATACATGTAACACAAATACATGTAACACGGATGTGATCTGATTGAGTGGTATGCTGACATGTGGGTATGTTTGTTTGTGTATACGCATTTATTGTTTGTGTATTATGCAATTTAGCTATTTTTTGTAAACAAAGAGAAAATGACTTTATGATTTAAAGCAAATGTTGCCAATAGTTTCTTTACATAGTTTACACAACATAATACCACCTAATTTTTTTAGTCCTTTGAATTAAGAAGATCTGATAGCCCTTATAAAAGAATGCAAACCACTAAATGTTTCTCGAATTGTTATGGTCAGATGAAGTCTATCTTACAAAACAAAACAGCATTTATATATTAATGGGCACCAAAGGTCTATTAGGGCTAGAAATAAGGTCTTTGTGGATTCATATTTTCTTGAGTCTTGCTCTGGTCAATAACGCTAGATACGAGAATGCAAAGATGTTGATTGGGACTATTTTCATCTTTTATCTGTCAGTCATGGTCTTGACTGCACTCATTGATGTCTTTGATCTGCCGTCTAAGACCTGCACTGTCTAACTGGATCAGATTTTGGTTGTCATTACCTGGTCTTTATTCATTCCAGAGTTATTTAAAGATACTCAAGTTTTAAGGAGATGGAAAAAGACAGGCATTTATAAGCATTTTACGATTCCTTGATATCACTGTCAAGCTATTGACTTTTTATGTTCTAAGTATATAAAACCAAATAGCAAGTTATCAATAAGGCCTATGTTAAATACTTCAGTAAAATCACATAATTTAAATACATTTTCAATCTAAACAACTATGGTTGTTAAATGCATCAATTAACATCAATAAAATCATCTGTGAATAGACATATCATAACACAATCATTGTTTATACTTGTTCAAGAAAAGCACTACCATTTTCACATCTGTCACTGATTTTAGAAGAAGGAAACCTCAAAGCAGCTTGAGTGGTATTGTACTGGAGCCAAAGTGAAACTCTGAACTTGTTCTGCTTAATCAGTTCCACTGTCGTGGATTTTGATCCAGCAGCACTTCCTGGTTGGTTGTTCTAATCATTAATACATCTTTGCATAGAATTGCATCTCCTGACCAAGATGTCTGTTGCCACTTCACCCTCCAATGGCTGTTAAATTATACTTTCACTAAAGAATTTGATACTTTCATAGTACTAGGAGTCCAGAAATATTTCCCACAGACTTTTGCACTAAAGTTGACTAAAGTTGAGTTGTTGTGAGTATTGTGTTTATGTATTTATATATTGTTGAGTTATTGTGAATATATTGAGTTTATGTATTTATAACCTGTATCTTTTGTATCAGGAAAACTAAGAACCGCATTTTAATTTTTAGATTTTTTGCATAAAACATTTCTTGTGTTTACAGAGTGTGTAGTCAGACAGAACACCTTAAAGGTGTTATTATAGAGGTGTAATTAAGGCAAGCTTGTGGTTATCGGTTGTTTATTCAAGACAGAGAAGGTGAAGAGATATTATTTTTGGTCATTAAGCTAAATGACATTTATGGTCCAAAATAGCCCCTCCAATGCAAATATGAGTAAAATATTGCCTTAAATTAACCCCTTAAAATTAATTTTTAATGACTTGGTGACAATTGTGTATATTATAGCTGTGTATGTGTACTTTGACATATAAAAATTTATATTTTATGTAATGTAATGTAATGAAATGTGGCAAAATGTGTCATTACTGCTTTTAATCTTTCTTTTTGTTTTTCTTCACAGGGCACCAATGCCTCTGCTCTGGAGAAAGACATTGGTCCAGAGCAGTTTCCCATTAATGAACACTACTTTGGATTGGTCAATGTAAGTAGCACAAAGTACCATAGAAACCCAACAGATTAAACAGATAGGATTATGTTGTATTATATTTTACAGTATTATTAATTGCAAATTTCAGGAGCACTGCATGATTACAAACATAATAAACATGAAACATGTTTTTTTACTTTGCTTGCTAATAGAACTGAACAGTTTATTTGTGGTTTTCTGCACATATGCTAAAAACATTAGCATTTGATTTTCGTTGCAGTGAAGATCTTTGTTAGTTATTATTCTCATAAAAACAACAAATTAAGTGTCTGTGCGTGGATTTCAAATGAGGGGCACCATGTTGGTCGATGCACATGCATAAATCAGTGATACATTTGTTACTTTTTCAAGATGTGTGCCTGTGTTTATACCCTCTAATCAACTCCAGCCTTAAAGTTACAGTCTATAGTATTCATGCAAATTATTGTCTGATAAAAAATAGCTAGAAATGATTCCATCAATGTGTAATTTTTAATGCTACGAAGCTTCAAAGGCAACACACAGCCTCTGGAACAAAAACAATACAGTTGTCAAGAATAAGTAGAGTATAATAATAACAATAAGTAGTTCTATTGCAGGTCACATTTTTAAAGAGCATTTGATCCCACAGTTATTTTTTCAGTCCTTTGATTTGCTTTTAAGCATTGAGGAGGGAGTCTCCTTTGTCTTCCCAGATGTCTTGACTAGTTCCACATTTAGTTGGGATCTCTGTGCTGCTACACCCACATTTGCTTTTTTACTGGCATGCTTCCGGCATGCAGTGTTCCCGGTTTTATCTGTCATTTAATAAATCAGTTTTAATTGCATCTCAAGTGTCCTTTGTTAGTTTATAATTGATTGGCTCAATCATAATTCTCTTTCTTTCTGCAGTTTGGAAACACATGTTACTGTAACTCAGTGTTGCAGGCTCTGTACTTCTGCCGGCCATTTAGGGAGAATGTGTTGGCGTATAAAGTCCAACAGAAGAAGAAGGAGAATCTTCTCACCTGCTTGGCTGACCTATTCCACAGCATCACCACACAGAAGAAGAAAGTGGGAGTGATCCCTCCTAAAAAGTTTATATCTCGTCTGCGGAAGGAGAACGGTAAAGGAACCAGTGTTTTAGGGTTTAGCTGAATTACATTGGAAAGTTAGTCTTTGCTGTTAATGATGTAGCTACACAAATATGAAGAGCATTTACAAAAAAAGCATTTATTGATTGCCATTTAAATTTAAAACAGATTAATAAGGTTCTGTAATGTATGGATGTACGTTGTATTGAAAATGTTGTGGCTTGGAGTCATGACTGATTTTTTATAACCTTTTTTTTTGGAGTGGAATGATGTTTTGGATGTTGTGTTGGCTGAATGTATGATTTTCAGTTACACAACAGTAAGACATATTGATTTTGTTTATGTCACATTAAAAACAGCGTATAATCTAAATTTTTTGTTACCAAAAAATGTCCATACAAAAATGCTAGACTGCCTTCAACAGCTTTGAATATTGAAATTATGTGCTGAAAGCTTATGGAAAATTGTTCATTTGTATTTGTAATTAAGCAACTTTATGAAAGTTGATAGATAGTAAAGGTATTATTATGATATCATGAGCTCATGTTTGAAGATGATGTTCAGGACCATGTTAAAATTGAACCTGTGCAGACAGTAAACCCCTGTGTCATCTGCTGACTGTGAAGCGGGTGTTAAAGCTCAGGTGTGTGGGTGTGTGTGTGTTTTGAGGGATTGATTATATGTATTATAAAAGGGGACTTGTTCCTCTGTCTCATTCCAGAAAATGCTCTTGCAATGAATTAACAATACAGACATCTGAGAGACTTCACTTCACTAACACACACTATTAGGTGTATAATTGCACATGCTATTGTCATATTGTGCTCATGTGTATAAACACGTCAATTAAAACTCTTTTTTTATTAACTTTATGTGAAGCCATTTATTTTTAAAACATTTTTTACAATTTTAAAAATGTCATTGTTCCCGCACCGGAAATAAATTTTTATAACGTCATAGTGGATCTCAGCACGCATTTGCTTTCTCATTTGCCTTAATTGTTTGATCTATATTTTGCAAAGAGTTACTGTTAAAAATTTAATTTGCTGTTTAATCACAATCATTAGTGTGATTGCTACCTAATGTTATTCTCTCTGCTATATTCACATTTCCCCTTCAGACCTGTTTGATAACTACATGCAACAAGATGCACATGAATTCCTGAATTATCTGCTGAACACAGTGGCTGATATCCTGCAAGAAGAAAAGAAACAGGAGAAACAGAATGGACGACTGAAGAACAACGGTACTGCTATTGCCACGGAAACCGAGCCAGAACCGAACAAGGCCGAGCCCACCTGGGTTCACGATATCTTCCAGGGAACGCTAACCAATGAGACACGCTGTCTCAACTGTGAGACGGTATGAGCTTTGTCTGCGTTTCATAAAGGGCTTGCCTCATACATAAATGCACATTTTGTTGATTAATTTATGGAATATTAGTGCTATTTTATAAAAGGGAACTTTTATCATGAAATAATAGTCTGTTTAAGGAAGCCGATTATGAATTGTGTTAACTAGAAGCAGATCAGATCACTTAGGGTGCATGAAAAACAGGGTTAGGGGACTAATAATTAATAACAGTTAAAGAAATGTAACTCAGTACAGTATCTTAAAATGGCTCAATGGCCACATTTATTAAGAAGATTGTTCTAACATCTCAAGCTGTAGGTGAGAAACACTCTGGATGGATGGTCAGCCCATCACAGACACACTCACACGGCTAAGGATAATTTTCTAACTTCAGTTCACCTAACCTGTAACTTTTTGGATTGCGGTGCAACCCAGAGTACCCCAGAGAAACCAGCACTGACACTAAAAAAATGCTTCACACAGAAAGGCCTCTTGGTTCATATTCAACAAATATATAAGCTAAATATAAATATCCTGTTAATGCACATCACTATCATATCCCACAGACAACAAATGCATAATTACGACAACATTGCTCACAGCAGGCAACAGGAGAAATGTTAATTGAAGCTGGTAGATTTGATGAGTTTAGATTATTATATTGTTTTCACAAGAGAACAATAAACCATCTTATTAAACAGCCAGTCGTAAAAAAAACCACCATGTCTCCTGGTCCACTTTCCAGTCATCTCTGTTGATTAACCTACTTTTGTTCATATTAACACACTTTCACTCACCGCCATCAGCTTCATGAGTGCTAACACTTATCATATTACTGTGTCCTCGTCTTTCTCACATCTTTCTGTTACGTACTGTAAGTATAAGCCGAATTAAGGGAGAGACGGGTCACTAGAGTTCAGTCTGTTCAGACCTGAAACTGCCCATAGAAGGGGGTCATCTAGATGCTTGATAAACATCTCTGAAGAAATGAGTTCCCAGTAACACTGACCTTAGAAGATTGGCTCTTGAACTAAATTGCAGGTCTAAAGAAGTTTGCGAGTGGGGCGTAGAAGGGTTTAGTTGTTTGTGTTTGAAAAATTCTGTCCTGAATTTGTCTGTGTAAAATGCTTGTGAACTCACATTCTCTTTTTCAGGTCAGTAGCAAAGATGAAGACTTCCTGGATCTGTCTGTAGATGTTGAGCAGAACACTTCAATAACACACTGTCTCAGGTACACAAAAATAATCACAAAAATGACAATAATTACATATACTAAACTACACAATTCATACAACCCTGTGTGTTTTATGGTTGTCGTTTTGTTTGTGTCTGATGGCTTTTGCAGGGACTTCAGTAATACAGAGACCCTGTGCAGTGAGTATAAGTACTACTGTGAGACATGCTGTAGCAAACAAGAGGCACAGAAACGGTCAGTATGAGCAGATCTGTTTTTCATGTGCTGTGATATAGCTGCCTATGCATACAGTACACAGTATATAGCATACTACCATACCTCTCATGGGGTTAAGTTGTGTTCATTTAATTCAGTTCAATTCAATTTTATCTATGTAGTGCTTTTCAGAATGCTTCATTGTTGCAAAGCAGGTCTACACATAAAGGAAAACTGACATATATGAAATACATAGTATTATTGAAAATTTTGGTGGTTAAAAATAATTGATTTACTTAAGGAATGATAAAAATTAGACAATGGCACAAATTAAATAAAAATAACTAGTTAATATAATTTGCAAATACATTAGGCAAAACATGTATTGTACAGCAATGCATACTGTGTAATGCAGCATGCCAGACTTCTATTTAAAGTGTGAGAAATTAACCAAAAGCAACATTATTGACGGTTTTAGATGTGAAAACACTCACTTGAAATTAGAAATTGTACAGAAATTGGATTTAAATGGCATAATAATTGTTTTTGATACAAAATAATTTGCATACAACATCAGCAAAGAGATCACATGTAAGTATAATGTGGCATACTACAAAAAACTGCATCGGTGCTGCAGCCATGTGGCAACAGCATGCATGTGTAACAAATATTTTCTTATGATTGTGCCTTTGTATACGTTGCAGCATGCGTGTAAAGAAGCTGCCTATGATACTGGCTCTTCATTTAAAGCGGTTTAAGTACATGGAGCAGCTGCACCGCTACACTAAACTGAGCTATCGGGTGGTGTTTCCACTGGAACTTCGCCTCTTCAACACCTCGGGAGATGCCGTCAACCTTAATCGCATGTATGACCTCGTCGCTGTGGTGGTCCATTGCGGCAGGTATGGGACATGTCAAACATGCCATCTGAAATGTATATAATCAGACATAACACAGTATGCCATTTAGGTACATTATGTCATGTGTTTTATAAATATAGACCATATAAGCAGCTTTAGTCTCGACACACTGTGGTGTGATCTATGAACATTATGATATAAAGAAATTTGATCTGAACTCATCATTTCATTTTAACTTTTATACCGAAATGTATTTACGAGTCCAGCAGAACGTAAAATGGGACTTTCATCCAAACTTTTCACAGGATTTGATTGGATCATAAAAAGTAAAACATTAAGATATAATGTTGTGTACATTATCATCAAAACCAGGTGGAGAAAGTTTTTTTGTATTATAATAAAAAATTATAATACAATTATAATTTTTATAAAACAATTATAATGTTTTCTCTTCAGAATGAAATACACTGATGAATTGTGCACAATAAGTAACCATCAAAGTAAATTTTGATTTCATGTTAAAAAACTAAACTGGAATTTATGAATGCTGACACTTTACATTTTACAATCCCTGACGTGTTGTGACCATGTCTACATGTGTTTGCATTAGTGGACCAAACAGAGGGCATTACATCACCATTGTCAAGAGTCATGGCTTCTGGCTGCTGTTTGATGATGACATTGTGGAGGTATGAACCAAATGTCAGACAGAGTATAAACTCAGGCACAAAGGCTATATTGTTTCTCTTTTCTGCTCTGTCTTACCATATGTTTTTCTTTATTCAAGAAAATTGATGCACAGGCAATAGAAGAGTTCTATGGCTTGACCTCTGACATTTCCAAGAACTCAGAGTCAGGATATATCCTGTTCTATCAATCCAGAGAATGAAGGATCTAAATGAAAGTACAACAAAGACAAACAAGAAAAAATGTCAAAAGGAACATGTACATGTGCCACCTGGTAATATCCTTTTAAATATCACTTCCCTTTTTCTCATCACATACTCAGGGTCTTCAGCTTAGCGTGGGTGCCAAATGCCCTCTGTAACCCATTTGCCAATAGTGCGTTTCCCAGAAGTTTAATTTTTCTGATCCCGCTGCATTCTGGAAAACCTCCATCTATGAATCTGACCCTCAAGTCAGTCACCTGCATCTGGAAGGCACTTTATGAACAAAAGCAACAATAAATAACACAAAAGAAACACGTAACCACAACAAATTCAACAATACTCATCGAAACTTGAAAGAATTAAAAAAACTCAACTATATTGAGTTATGGTACTCTGCCAGGAGTCACTGTTTCTGATCATTCGTTGCCCAGGAAAGTGCCTCTCATCTTGGGGATAGGAAACCAAGGAAGATGGGTTTTTTCTCTATCCCTGGCTTAGAGTCAGTGATTAGTTTTGGATCACTTTAAATGTTTTTGTACTGTGACACATCCATCAGTTCAAATTCATTACACTTGCAAAACTCCTAACCACCCTTGTACACACATCCCAGTTGAGTCCCGATTACCCAATGGACTGTATTCACTGTGTGACAGTATGCTTTGGAATAAGGTATGTTGTGAATGAGACTCTGAGTGTTACATGGATGAATGTTTGAGAGTGTATTTCTTATGAGAGATTAAAAGGTATGTGTGAATATTTGCATTTGGACAGTTAATGCATTCTGCTGCTCTCTGCTACAACTTTGACTGAAGTTTTCCCTGCCTCACATAATTTAAAAAAAAGAATTGTCCCATTGAAAGCTTCTCCTCCGTAACATTGAAAAGGCCTATTGTAGTCCATTTTTCAGAGCAGAAACATTAGGTTGAAATGCTGCTTGTGTTCTTGTCTAACGCTGTTGTTACCTAACTTTCATTGTTGCTATTGGCCTTCTGTTGAAGTGTGCTTTAGTAACCCTGCAGCTCTGATTTAGTTTGTTCTGGTTCAGTCTAGCTGTATATCCAGTCTTGCATGCTGAAATCTTCCAAGCCCCACTGGCTTTATCCAGTAAAACAAAACTTCTGTCCAGTTTAGGTCCAAATTATGTTACTGTGCACACACATGTCAGTTCCTCCTTAATAATGCAGAATACAGTAGAATTGAATCCATAATTGTCTTTTTTATTAAACATACCCTAACATGAGTATGTATATTTCTGTGTTGGCCGACACTGCAGTTTAGTGGCTAGTTGCTCAATAAAAGCAAGGTGACAGCATTTAGGTTTCACTTTATTTTAAAGTGTCCTTCTTACATCATAATTATACATTTAGCTACTGAGTAATATTAATTAACAACATGTACTTGATGTAGGGTTAGGATTATGGTTTGGTTTAGGGTTATGTGATTATGCATAATTTAAGTTATATACACATAACGTGTGTAACTAAGACACTTTAAAATAAAATGTTACTAATATAACTAACTCTTTCCCACAGATCTGAGATCAGTTTTTAACATGGTTTTGGTAGGAGAAACTTGAAATGAAACCCCTCAGATAACCATAATGTGGTCAGTTAATATCAGCTTTGAATTTTATCACAGGATATACTACATCGAACATGACTGTTGCGATAACAACAAGCTCACAATTATCTTATGAATGGCATATTTGAGATGGCTTTTACTTTTTAAGATTAAGATTTTATTTTTTTGTTTATTGATTTTATTGTTTTTAAAATCAAGAAATATGGAGAACATAGTGTAAGAGGACAGGTCTTATCTAAGACCTTAGGAAGCTTATGGTTAAGCCTGATAATGTCACACAGAAGGGAATAGTTTCCAGCAAGGTGCAATACAGGGAAACGATGAACATTCCACACTATGATGGTCTTATTTTACATTAATGCTTCTACACATGAACAAAATAACTGAAGTCTCATTAAAGAAACACTAACAGCTTGGTACATTCATTCAGTGTATAGCGTTTTTCAAAAATGTTTTTGTTTATGTATGTTTAACGTACCGAAGGTATGTACTATTTTATTCTCTTTTCCCAGACATACGATACTAAGAGTAAATGTAGCCCATGGCTAAAATACATGATTTGGTAGTATTTTAGGCCATGCACAGCACATTCGGTATACATTCTTAAACATGGTATAAAAAGTGGTTAAAGAGGTTAAGGTTGGCTTATTGTTAAAGGTTATATAGACAGCCTATATGGAATCTAGATGTTGAACGTTCTAGAGCTTGTTCTAGGTCAGTAGTACCTGTGACTTCACACTCCTCAAGCACATTGTTTATTACCTTGTAACAAATGTGTAATTATATTAATGAATCACTACATGCAATATAGGTGTATGAGCACCGTGTAACAACACAATGTAAGATGACTATGCAGTGTTTTTGTTTGTTACTTATCCTGTTGTTTCCTGAAGCTAGACAGACACTGACTGATTTTGGGTGGTAGTTTTTCCTTTCCATTGATTTCATTTGTCTTAAAGTGATAATGTAGAAAGATTGTGCGCGTGTGTGCATGTATGCGTGTTTCATTGGTTCTGCGACCACATTTTTCTCCCCATGTTGATATTTTTATGATTTTCTTTTGGGTTTCAAATGAAGGCTTTTTGAAATCAACAGGAATGTGCCACAATTGTGGTGGGAAACGCTCATGCTTTCTCCTTCAAACTGGAACACAATAGAGAGAAACAAGTATAACTTTTCCTGTATGTCATGAAACTGTACATAATATGTAGACAATGGTTAGACAGATTCTATTTTTAAAGCAGATGATTCTATTAAAAAGGACTTATTATTAGTATGGGAAGGCCAGTTTTGCAAATGAAGAAATAAAAAACTAATGTAAGTGTGTGCTTTAAATTGGTCCGTTATGGTGACCTGGGTCTTTGAAGATAGGTCTGTAAAGTAGTTTTTGAATTCAATGGTTTGTGCTCACATTTAAACAAGAAGTACTGTAACTGCTTAATACTGTGGATTGAATCCCCATGTACCTATACATAAACATCTCTATATGACGAGTGGTTGATTAATCTATTAGATTGTCACTTTAGCAGTTATTACAATTACACAACTTGTATGCAAAAAACACCTATTGGTTTGTTTGTTTGTTTGTTTTTGTCTCCTTAATGTGAGTGTATTTTTTAGGTCCAGAAAAGAGATGTATACTGATCTCTGTGTTTGTGTGTCTGAGAGACATGCCAGGACTCAAACCCTAATGGAAAGTGTGATTACTGTAAGTGCACTTTATCATAGCAGAACCAAAAAGGTTTCTCGTAGGAACTGGAATCCTGAGATTCTTTTGGTTTATTTTCCTCTCCTTAATAAATAAAACAATTTTACCAGCTGTGGCTCAGCGGTGCTATATATTAATGTGTTTGTTTGTCCTCTGTGTTCTTTGAAACCATTGTCCTGCATTTTTTTGAAGCCACACATCTCATTAAGTTCCTCCTCTCTGACTAATAAGATAAAATGTGGCAATTTTGTACAAAGACACAAAGGGCCTTGAGCAGAGAATGAAAGAGAAAAAAGTGTAAAGCAGCAGCTCATCAATAGATTAAAATGATGGGAAATGAAGAGCCAGGTTTACGGGAAGCTCCTTAATTGACCTAAAATGCTGTTGCGTCAATAGCAGCAAGCATTGTGTGGCTGTTCTAAAGGGAAATGTGAAAGATATTTTCACACTTAAAGGAACTGCATCTGCAACAGAGTTGAAGGCAGTGATGTTCTTGTAAATCAATGGCTTTTGTTTTTATGTGTGTATGTGTTCTAAGACTCTAACAGAGGTACGCATGTTTGCATCACAGTACATGCGTCACATTCTGGTTACAGTGAATAACGTGTTTTGAGGGACTGTGTGTGTAACTTCCTGGATGACTGCTGTCTGATTCTTATAACCAGCTTCTCCACTGAAGTACTTCCTCTCATTTTCAGAATGTAACTTAGTCAAAAATAGTCAAATTTATTCATATCCTTTGCGTGATAGATGAATGTTAAACCATCATGTTCACCACCCATGCAGTTTTTCTCAGCTGTTTGCTTTGTGTTCACCTGCCTCTCACAACAGATACAATTGCCCCCAACCACTGTCACATTGGGTGTCAATGGGAGTGATTGTTACACTCTGAAATCTTGTATTAAATTCAACATTAGGATTTAGGGTTTTGCATTATAACGTTATTATTGCTACAGTTATATTGGCACATTGTAACCAAATAAGGCAGGTATTTGTATCAGCCTGTGAGGAATTAAGGAAAATGACACTTTTTTTCTTCTCTATTTTTCTGACATTTATTTTCTTTTTTCTTTAGTTTATCCTCAGATGTTCTTACGCTCTCATTCACATATGTCTTTTGAATCAGAAACTCTTCCAGGAACTCATACAAACAGATTCACATAAGCTGCATTAATAATATTGTGTATCCTTGTGTTACCCCAACCCAAGGCTGTGATTAAGACATATGCATGTACACAGCTTTATATTTGCACGTGAAGAAATGTAGCCTTATGGGATTTTTCATAACAGCCTTCATCAAGGAAGACTTTATTGAGCAATTCATAAAGGTTCTTTTCAAGAGCTTAAGTAAACTGTTTCTGAGAAAATAAACATACAACATAATTGCTTCCCAGCAGAAATCATCTTTAACTGGAAAGTTTTTTTACATGCCAGCTTGGTCTTTGATGTCTCTTTAGTTGTATGTGATTTGATGAGTAAAACGATACAATGCAATTTATCAATTTTATCTTGGTAATCGCATTACACCAATCAAGCTCACCATTATAATTTTCATTTGAAATTTAAGCCAATCAAGATAGTAATAGTAGAAAGAATTGTTTAAACAAGAAATTAGTTTGATAATGAAAAGAAAATTAGCTTAATGAGAAAATAATTCTCTTAATAAATCTTAAAACTCTGAGACAAAGAGGTCTGAGACAATTGTTTTCAGACAGACGTTTAACACAATAATGGACTTCAAAAAGAATCCACAAAACCTTAGTAATTACCATAATTATCCATAATTAGCTACAGTGGGAAGTTTAAGACACATTATCAGAGAAAGCATGTAAACCATCTGTCATGTTGTTTTTAACATTCTTGTCTAAGTTAAGATCTTTCAGACTTTTAAATGTATGATGCCAATAGGAATAGGTTTTTACTGGCCAGTTAACACATTACAGTAGATTTGAAAGGAGATAATGATTCTTGAATGCTTAAATACAAGTAAGTTAAAATATTGATGCATTAAATATAAAATAGGTTCTGATGCAGTTGCTGTAAGTATAAGGTATGTCCAGTACAGTATATGCCTATACAGCTGATGCTAATGTTCAGTAAATGTTGTTTGAGTATTAAATTGAGTACAAAATCTGAGGATGCATTGTACACTGTGAAGGGTCATTGATTCTTTTGATCACATTTTGTAGCAGATCTTTTGTGTGGATTAAGCTTCATCTTTTCCTGGTTCAAACCAAAGTTGAGAGATAAAGAACAAACTATGGCATATGGGGTGTTTACTGATACATATGGAGAGGTCACATGAATGGAGAAATGCAAGCCTATTATCTGATCTTCCTGGAATAATCATCTTCCTCAAATGGGGATGAAAGAAATACAGACAGGCGTAATGATTCTATTCACTATCAAGGCTGAGAGCAGCAACAGATGCATCAGAGTGTGTACTGTGGATGGTGAAGATGATGGGGGGACTGATCAGAGGAGTGTTGGCTGAGTTCAGAGGAAGGAAACGGCAGTGCAACATTATGCTATAAATACAGCAACAACGTTTTATTCAGTGTATATAGTTTTTTATATCAAAACGTGTACATTTCTGGTACATTTCGGAACCAACAGCTACGAACACATCAGACCTAAAATATTCTCCTTAATGTTGTCCTAACTAGTATTAAACTATTGTCTGTGCAAACAAATGATTGTGAGCTCCCAGCATGCATTGCAGGATAAATCAATTATGTGTTTATAAGTTTGTTGCTTGCTGACTTTATTTATGCTAATGCAATTGTCACATTAATTTGCTGTGCAATAATGTTTAAGAGATAATGTCATCATTTATTCCCCCTTATGATCCAAAATTGTAAAAGTCTTTTTCTACCATAGAATATCACAGGAGATGTCAGGCAGAAGATGTCAGTTAGCCTCAGTAATCATTCACTTTTATTGTATATTAATAGTCTTAAAAAGTTCCAAAAAAATGTGAAAAATTATACTCACAAAACATTTTTAAAAGTCTCTGTGTGTGTGAGTGAGAATGTGTACACATTCATGTCTAATGTGTTTATAAATGTGTATGTTCACTGTGGTTTTTCTAATGAAGCTTTATACTTCATACTTTGTTTTAACAACCTACAGCTTTTTGTTCTCTCTCTGTCTTGTTTTTTCATTTTCCTCAGTGATGTGTGTTATCATGTCCTGTCCTATCTGTACAAACATTAGAATTTTTTACGATTAGAAAGTTGGGAATGTCAACATTCTATATCAGAAGCTAAACCAATCATGAATGCTCTGCTATAAACTTTGAACTGTAATTTAATTGGAACACATATAAGCAATTAATATTCTCATCCGGAACCTGTGCCAAGTTAAACATTCCAGTAACATTTTTTGGCATATGTGGTCCTACTTCCCAGAAGCACTCAAAAACAAAGGAATTGGCCATTAAACTTTACAAAGTGCATTCTTTGAGGACTCTGAAGTCCAGAGTAGCAACCCTGCCTCATGACACTGAGGGAAAATGAATCCTGGAACTAAATTATTGGGATCCATTTCCTGGCCTATTCATTGATTACTTAAACCTGAGACCATTAATTTTCCACAAATGCTACAAAGCTGTTTTCCTAAAAACTGAGAATTATTTTTTATGATAAAGGACAGAATGGTACATAAAGACTTGTCAATCATTATGATATCTAATATTTCTTGAATAGAGAAGTAACACAAAGAAATGAAAGGATAGATTATCTCTGGAGAAAAACAAAGATGTGCTGCAGGCTGTGACCAGTCTTATGTAACTTTAATGGCCTTTCTACGGTTTTATCATCTTTCTCTGCAGTAATCAAACTATTTGATGGTAGGTACAGAATTCATCCCTGTGCTTTGAAAATGTGTTCTGTTCTACAATTTTTTCCCTCTTTCTACAGTAGTTTACAGAGTATTTAACCAGACTGTGAAACCAATTACTGTAGTTCCATTTCTAGTGCAATCACTGTTTCATTTGTTAGTGTATGATGTAATACTGTCTACCATCTAGATCTACGTTGGCCCTCACTGACACTCATTAAAAACTAGAAGCTCAGTTTAAAATGCAGCCCTGTTTTCGTGTATTCCCTTATTATGGTAAGTGTGAGCCAGCTATAGAGCTTTAACACAGATAATGATCTTCTTACAATGTTCAGGCCTCATCTGTATTCTTCAGCTGTTCTTCAGGTGTCTGCTCAGTGGAAACACCTCAAGCTTCTTTGGACATCCAGTCATGTCTAATGAGCTGTTGTGTATGAACCACTAATGAGTATTAATTAGTGTCGCCTGCCCAAATGGTGTGAGCACTGGTGCTTATTTTGCAGAAATTTTATAGTCATTACTTACTGACAAGAAAAGCAGGACCTATCACAGGCTTAAACTTTGGCAAGGTTGCAAATAGGAGCTTATTTGGTATGCAGCTACAAGCTCCAGAAATTTGATTAAACATATCAAACAGGTACAAAGATGAAATTGATGTAAATGGCTCAAAATGAATGAAATCTAACTAAATATTCAATTTATAAATATTCACTTTATATTCCAAAGCCTAGCTTGTTTGACTGTGTGTGTGTGCAGTACCAAAAATGTTTCATTTACATGGCTTGTGACATCATACTTTACTGGCTTTTGCAAATTTGTCCAAATACTGACAGTACTGTGTAGTATAAGTATCTAAATACATTTATAAGTAGCTATTTAATTCACATTTTTATCCATAGTGATTTACAATAAAAATGTCTTGTCTTGTTTAAGGGTACAGCAGAGAAGGCTCCAGGATAACACCCTGACGAGTTCATACCTACTATTCATTAACTAGTCCAGATATTTAACTAATATCATCCCACATATTACTTATTAATAAATATTCATATTATTCTATGATATGTAGTTGTCATAGTCACATATATTCAGATATGTGCATCCTAATGAATGGTATGGTTGTTGATTGCCCATCATCTGACATTTCAGACATATTGCCGTATTTAGAAACTAGCTGTAATACTTTCATACAATGACTAAAAGTTACCACTAATGATTTACTATGAAGTAGGTCAGTGAATCATTGCGGACTTACTAGAATACATTCCAGTCAAATACAGCTTTATAGTGCACAGGAGCTATTTTGGACCTGTGTGATGATTTTGTTAAGACACTTCATCATTGCTACAGTCATATCTCTTATCTTTCTGCCTCCTACGGAATGCTCAGTGCTCCATCAGGCAGGCTTCAGTCCTGACTCATGTCTATTTCTGTGCCACTCAAACATAACCCAGGTCACTAAAGTGAAGTAGGTAACAAGAATATAAATAGCTCATCAGCTCATAGTGTTTAGGTAGAAATTATTCTAAACCTCTTCTGGGCACACACTTTTAAGGCTGTTTATTTCGAGGGTCTTGTTTCCGACTGCCTTATGTATCAAAGCAGATTTTGTCTCGTTTCTGTTGACTAAGCGCCCTCTAGAGGATAAATTGATAAATTGTCATCTTTTTTGTTTTTGTAATACAGTTCACAAATACTGTATAGACTTCTTTTGTTTCTTTTTCGCCTTTCACTAAATCCATGGAATAAACTCTAACAAATGAATAAATTACACATTTTTATTGTTGGATGTACTAACCTTTAGGAGAGCAATAAACTGATCATTTAATTTAGTTAAATTGCATAGTCATCACTATTATCATTGCTGTGTCATACATAAAACGTTGTTTAATAGTAACCCTGTCTAGTTTAGTCTGGAATTATATATTACATAGAGTGACATTGGCATGGTTATTTTGAGAGGAGAAAAGTCTAGATGAAAGAGTTTTAGTGGTGTAAAATTGAAGGAATATAATAGTGTCCCAGAGGCAGAAAAGCGGAAAGCTGACTTTTTGGCAGAATTATCCACTGTTCAAGTTTTGAGTCACAGGAAATGGATGTGACCCCAAAGCAGGTCAAAGAAATATGCAGAGGCCCATAAAAGTGCACTAGTTAATAAGGAAGGAATTTATTTATTGCTGGCACTGTCGCTCTAACTGTGTGTGTATTTGTGTGTTTTATAGAAGAACAAAGACACCAATGTGAAAAACGTTCCTTTTAGCAATCTGCGATACCTGATATTTAACAAAAACACACAAATTGCACAGATTCGTTTTAACTGCTTCATAATTACTGCCAGAATAAGGGCTGTTGGGTTGTCATAGCAACATTGCAGCCTTGCAGATGTTGTGTGTTGTTCCGAACTCTGGTTCTGTTTTTCTCTACACTGAGCCAGAGATAACATGACTCCACCCATCAGTGTGTTTTTGTTTAGGCACTGGGCCTGCTGGTGCACTGAGCCACAAGGTCATAATCTGATCTGGGATCAGGTCCATTCGAATGAACTTTAAAAACCCCTGACAGTATAACATGGTGAGTTCATGTAACTGGAATGCAACAGTCTATTGACTCCACAAATCTTCAAATCTTCAAATTGACAAGTTGATTATATTACATTATTATATTACATTTTTCTCTTTAAGAAAAAATTATTTAGCTAAAATATGTCTTCTAATGGTAATGTTAACATTAATATTAAAAACAAGCACTACTAATGCTAATTTGCATAGACCAAAAGGATGTTAACTGGTGCAGGAGAATATGAATGTTTTACTGCAAAATTAAAGTTTTATTCTGGCAGTACAACTGAGTTATGCAAAACCTCAAGGTCATAAGCTTGTGCGGTCTAAGCCTTTATGGCTGTGTGTTTGTTTCATGGTGGACATGTGCAGAGAGTGTTCAGATACCTACAGTCTCACACACATTAAAACAAATACGAACACATGCACAAATATGCATGTTCATACAGCCTAACACATAAATTCCCACAGCAGGCTATTCATCTTGGTGGCATGCACACATATGGAGTCTACAGCTAAGAAAACACAGGCAGCATGTCTGCATATGTAGTTGGTGAATGTTTTGTTTTTCAGGTCTTTTAACCAGAAAAGTTTAATGAATTTCCATCTTGATTTCAAGTGTAGCCCTGCCAAATGCTGATCAAAACTCCCAAATCCTGTGCAAAACTCACTGTAGCCCCTTGCAACCTTAACAGGTCCGGATAAAAACAGACATTTACAGAGCAGAAAATACATACATTGACCTTAAAAACAGTGTATAGTTTTGAATAGTTCTGAATAAATGTGTATTTTGGTAATCTGGGTTTTTGGATCTCCAGCAGTGTGTTTATCAGATCTCAATTAATGGCTTC
Organism: Botia almorhae; assembly: GCA_036877575.1. Taxonomy (NCBI): domain Eukaryota; kingdom Metazoa; phylum Chordata; class Actinopteri; order Cypriniformes; family Botiidae; genus Botia; species Botia almorhae. The sequence continues at coordinate 1,004 of JAZGTJ010006099.1, read as the reverse complement.
CATGGCTGCTGTTCCTAAACAAACATACAATCACAAACATACAATCATATGGATTACAACATTTGTTAAAGCATTTTTTGCTATAATCCACATAAATCCACAGGGTTACAATGCTGCAACCATTGTGATATTAAAACAGTTCTTGTAAAAGGTCCTTTTTTTTAAAAAGTCCCTGTAAAAACACCATTTTGATATGGATAAACCCTGTAAGCATTGACCATGACCACTGATCTGGCGTGAAGACCTCAGGTCCTAGTATGGAGGCCATCAGTGGAAGCCATGCTAACAGAAACATTACTCATCTTATTAAAGCCATTTGCAGTCTTTCTTAGGGAGTGCTGCACCCTGTGATGAATCTGCGAATGATCATTACCATTGGTCCTCATCAACAACCTTCATTTTTTTAAAATATATTTTCAGCAATAGAGCTCTCCACTTTTTGTCTGAAGGACTTTGAAGCAGCAGTGGCTGATTCAGCTGCTGCATGAGCCAAAAACAATCCCACACTGAGGTTGTAAGGGCACTAAATACTGTACTTACTGTCTCAAAATATTCATTAAGGTGTCACAACCGGCCTCCATTTCCAACACACTGCTTTCAGTTTATCCAAAGCTATATTTTAGTTTTATATTCATCTGGTAGAAATATAGCATGGTGAAATATATTTAGGGATATGGTCTGGTTTCACACTCGTGGCTGTAGAATGCCAGGTAAAGTAGATTAACTGACAATGATTTATGACCACTTTTTTACTACTCTACTGTCAGCTTTGAGCATTTATTATTATGGTCAGCATCAAAAATTGATCTTGGCTGAGCAAGTATCCCAAATTGCCTCTATTACAGTTGGTAGTAAGGAGTTTTGGTATAGTGAGCCAACGATCAGAAAACTATGGGTATAGCACCAACAGTTAGACTACTGGAAATAGTTTAACAGGGGGTGCATATGGGTACATTGGATTGAAAGGCAGATTCAGACAGAAAAATAATAACACATATTTCTGT
>JAZGTJ010006098.1:0-25814 GCA_036877575.1 Botia almorhae | reverse complement strand
TGCTGGCAGTGGATGACTTTGCCAGATGTATCCCGAGAGGTTTGATTAGATCATGCCTCAGTCCCTCAGTCCTCCAGAGTGTGCAGACGGAGTCTCAGTGCACGTGTGCGCGGAAAACTAAAGCCTTTCTCCAGCACTGAAAATGAAGCACTGCCTTCTTACACCCAGCCTGCATTATACATGATAATATTGACATTTACTGTGTAATTAAATATGATTCTAATAGAGTGGCAATCAGTGCCGTGCAAATTAACATAGAATAAAAATATGCAAATGAATATATAAAAAATGTATTTGTAACTAGTATAAGCTTAATGGACCAGCTAATGTAATTTTAAACAGCTCACTTGACTAAGATTCTCAGAATTCAGTAGTGACCTTTTGAAGCATGTCTCTAATTATTTACATAACGTCCTTTATACTCCTGAACATGTTAAGATTTTAGCTTCATGCACATATTTCTGACATGCAAAGACAACTAACAATTTCAGGTTGTATAAACATTTCCATTAAGTAACAAAAACATTGAAAATGTTACTTTGAATGTTCTAAGAGTGTTTAAAACATCCAGTTTTTTAGATGTTGTATTAACGTTACTGCTTGGTTAAGAGCATTTTCCAAACATTCTTTTCATTCTATAGCCTTCCACTAACAATTTAGGAATAACATTTATATGCTAACGTTTTAAGAACATTAGACCATTGACATAATGTTGACAAAAAAATATTTTTGATAACTTAGAGAACCTTTAGAGAATGTTAGCCGATGTTCTGGGAATGTTCCCTGTTGTAGAATATGAACTAGTTTGAATCTTTGCATGAACATTGGCAATCTGAAACAAGAGGTATACTGTATTCTGCTTCCCTGTTGTTTGTTTGTAACCCTGTTGTTTGTTTGTAACCCTGTTGTTTGTTGCTCTGCAACACTGATGTCAGCTTGGAGCTTTTTGAAACGACAGTGACTGTAATTTAGCACAGTAAAGTGTGTTACTGGATGCACATCTTTTGTTGCTCCTGGAAGCACATGCCTGTCAAATGAAAAAGAAAGATGGAAGCATCATGTTTTTGCATTTTGACCCTAGGTTTATTAGGAGCCGGTTAGTCATTTAGAAGAGTGACAGCAAGTCCATTTTTGCCACACACGGAAAAGAACAAGTCGCATGTGACTGCGTGGCTGCATTGTAGTGATATTGCGGTTAGGGTTTGTTTTAATCCCCTGAGCTTGTTTAATTTCTACAGTTAAATCACCTTGAACAGCTCAACGTACCGACTGCATTCAAATGAGACGTTTTGCATACATCCGTTTGTTTACTTGCGTTATGATCGGTTTTGTTTTGCTTCAGTTTTTCTTGCATCCACGGCCATAAAACCTATTCTTCCTTAAACCTTTCACACTATTGCTGCCCAGGCACTAATATCTCCTGCAGGAAATGCAAACGGAGTTACATTTCCTGCTCTTTTTATTTTTTCATTCTCCTCTCCACCTGCCCTGGAAAAATCTCTCTGTTCCTTGCCGCAGGCAGAGCTGGAGCCATTCTTAATACTCACAGTTGTGTAATATACCAAGGGAGATGACAAAGTGACTCTGTCGTTAGGATTCTCATCATCTCTCTCTCTCTTGCCCTCTCTCGCTCTCATTTACTCGGAACCGAATGAAAAAAGAAATGAAGTCTTGAGAAAAATTCCTCTCTGGTAATATACTGGAACCATTAGCGGGAAAAAGACGTCCACTTCAGAATCACACTGTATAATAACAGTAGCTAAAATAAAAGAAGGACAGATGCACGTAACTATAAGAGCTTTTATAACTCTTGAAAGAATGACGAGAGATGCCTTAAAGCTGAAATCTGTTACTTATCTGGTTAAAAATGAAATTGTGTTTTTGAGCAAGCACATAACAGATCAGTGCTCATCTTAGCCCGATTCCCAGCGGTAAGTCTCATGGTCTCTTGTGGGGTTACTCAGATTTGCATTATGTTTGAGACAGTGCTGTTGACATAGACCTAAACGAAATGCTGATGTTTGAAGGTGCGCTACGTTTCACACTGGAAAAAATAAAATAGTTTAGAAATGTTGATGTACATTCGAGAGAGTTTCTACATAAGGGTGGGCCGCTTGCGTTGTGGCCGCCATGATTAAGTCACATGACTGGCTAAACACTAATCACTTTGTTCCAGTATATTATTGGAGACTAAGTTAATTATGAGTGACACATATGGCAGTAAATAAAGGAATTTCTACAGCTAACAATTTGAGCTTGTAGGAATGTTTCCCTAATGTTTCCATTAAGTAACAAAACGTTAAAATGTTTATTTTGAAAGTTCTAGGAGCTTTTATTAACGATACTGCTTGTTTATAAGATTTTTCAAATAGTTTATTTTTAAATTCAAAATGTTTTGAGATCGTTCCCTGTTAGCTGCGTCGCTGCATCCACGCAAGTGTATGAAGTCCGACAGCAATAAACTAATTAAATAAACAGAAAATGACGTGTTTTCAGCTGGAACGGTGACTTGCACGAGCAGTCAGTAATAGAATAGCATCTTGACACTAATGATCGTTGTATTTAAGTGTTCTTGTGTTCCACGTGGGAGTTTCTGCTGATGGTGATAATAGATGGTGCCATGTAATTATTTGATACTGCAAAATAATTGGGAGTTGAACTACTGACTGACTGTTTGTAGCTCACCCAGCTACAGTCTCTCTCTCTATCTCTCTCTCAATTCAGGTAATTGTGTTGAAATACAGTCATTAGATTTTATTTTTTATTGTTTTGCATTTTTAAATTAATAATAGATATAATAACACTGATCCAACAAATTAATAAATAAATTAACAGTTTCAGTTGGTATCGCAATGTATGTTTACATTGTGGATGCCACATATGTTTACAAGCAGTTTACAAAAGATGAATACCCACTGCTCATTTAAAAATGTACCGTGGTTTTTACGGTACCTGCGAAACTACAGTAATCCACTGGATATTTGTACATTAAAAGATCAAGTGTGAGATTCAAGTGGGTTCTGTTGTTTTCCCAGCTGGCTTTTGTCTAGGTCATTTTGGAGGAGTTTGTCTTTGATTGACTCTTAATGGCAAAAGTCAATAAAGCATTTTTCTGTAGTGTTCCTCTGCAGTGCTGTAATTATTTCAGGGTGAAGAGAGAGTAGCTTTGAACTGTCTGACTGGTGTTACTCTCCGAGCGCTCCGCTGTCATGGCGACACGGATGATCACGGGCGTACGATTAAGAGAAAACAACCCACAGAGACTCACAGGTCGAGAACTGACACATTTACACATACACGCCAACAAAAAATGCTATTGTATATAAATGAATGTGGGACTGAGGCTGAGATGTTTTGCTCTGATGTTCTGATCTCTGTATGTACCGAATGACGTTAAATGTCCCACTCGGTGTATTTTAGCACTAGTATTTTTTCATTCTTCTACACCCACTTTCACATGAATGTAGTTATGCTGTTGAAGACTGCAGGTGACTCGACTCTAAATCTTTTTAATAACCTTTCACAGTCTTTATCTCAATAAGTACTTAGGTGTGAAAAACTTTAATTAGGCAGCGTCAGCCCAGCTAACAATTTTAGGTTGCAAGAAAGTTTCTTTAACATTTCCATTAAGAAACAAAAATGTTCATTTTGAAAGTTCTAGGAATGTCAAAACACAGTTTGTTTAGACGTTGTATTAAGGTTTTTGCTTGGTTATAAGAATGTTATTTAAACATTTTTTAAGGTAACTTTATTTATCCACTGCTTAATATGTTGATGTTAAAAAAGGTATAACGGTATCACAACATTACTGCAACAAAATAAGATTGTGTTTGATAACTTTAAGAGAACATTTAAAGTACATTAGCCAATGTTCTGAGAACATCCGTTGTTAGCTGAGTATATTCACTAAATGGGACACTGATCACATCCATAAATTATTTACAACAAAAGTTAAAAGCATTAAATGGAGCTAAAACATTTACTTGCCTGTCCCCATAAGTCACTATACCTGAATCAAACATTATTCTGTTCAAAATGTCTTCCTGAGGACTGAGCGTCATTGTGTCTGTATTACCTTCACGACCTTTACAGCATTCGTCATTTATTTGCTCTGTTTTGATCGTTTAAATTGCGTATACTAAATGCTTTAAAAGTTGACTGTATTGATTCCCATGTGTAATCTTTTTTTAAACTTTTCTATGTTAGAAAGGTCAAACAACTTTTGCCTTACAGATTGTCTAGTAAAATAGAAGTTGCAAGTTGTCATTTTTATGTTCTGTTTATAGCAGATACTGTCATTCTTTTGTTCGAAGCGGAAAGGTTGTTTCTGACGATGACTTTGTGAGGTCTGTGATCTCATAACTTTCATTCTTTAGCTTTGGATACTTTTGAAAACTTTCTGTCTTTCATGGCTGCACTGTTTGATCACCGCTGAAGATTCGTCAGTTTGGGCAGAGAGACGATCTGTTGAAGTGTGAAATGCAGAAGACAAAATCCGGCTTCGCCTCAGTTGTGCCTTCATATCCCCAATAAATTGCCTGTCCAGTTATTTGAAGTTTGCTATAAAAAAATCAATTGTGGAAACTTTCAAGTGTTCCACATCCATGATCCTAAAAAAATAAAAAATGTATTTGATTTTTAATATCATCTAACTGAATCTATCCAAAATCTTACGAGCACTTCTGCACATATTATATAGGACAGAAATGTTGACCGTTTGAGTCAAACTGATAGATTAACTCAAAAACAGAAAGAAACTTGAATAATTGAATACTTAGGAAATCAGAGTGAAAGGCAGAACCAAGTTGCTGTTTTTACCACCTACAAGTTTCAGAGGAAGATGCTAATCTTCTCAGAAACCAGACAGTTGTTGCACTTAAACAGCGACTACAAGGTTTAAAACAGATAAGAGGAGCTCAGAATGTTCTTTTGCCTTTATTTTCTCCGATATCCCTTCTGTTTTTCCCTCTCTGGCCTTACAGCAAATTGTATTTCAGCAGTTCCGTTTCATTAAGCGTTGAAAGATGTTCTCTCGCTCAAACTTTGTTTACCTCCGTGGCGTCCCGCAGCCCTTATTGGGGATTTGCACCAATCAATACTGTAAGACCCGCCGCATTAAAACAACATTGATATTGCATTACAACTCAAGGGCTATTTTTTGTTTAATAGGTCAGGATTGATTCTGGTTGTCTTTGGTGCTTATTTGTTTGTTAAAAGAAGGTTAAACTGAGGCTATCGAGTGGGACGTGGCTGCTATTTTAACAGCTAGACGCTTCCCAGCCAATTACATGGGAAAAATGAATGCAATACCCTGGGAGGGTGTTTTGGCTGCAGGAAATTCATCTGGAGCTCGTATTCCAGAGTTCACGATTCATGGGGGTAACAGGCACAATGAAAGGAAGAAAACACAATGGAAAACGTTACACTTTGACATTCGTATGCTTCACTGGTTTTCTGTTATCTTTCGTACAGGTTTTACTGTACATGTACACACTCACATTCCCACACACACAAGCGACAGAACCAGCTGCGATCCGTTCCCTGCTGTTAGCATCTGTGCCACCCACATAGAAACGCAGTCACTCATAATCCTGTCAGTGCGTTTACAACGGAGAGCCGTATTTGTGTGTGTGTGTGTGTGTGTGTGTGTGTGTTTGCCTGAAGTCGTGACAGGTAGCGTGAGGGAATGATTTATTGGCTGTGGACTATAAAAACTATTTTGACAGGTATGTGTAGTAACATCTATTTAAACTGATACTTCTAAGGAAACTGGTGTCAGGCAGGTTGCCAGGGCAACATAACTTAATGTTAAATGACGTAAAACAAATTCAAGTATTTATTAGCTACAATGCAAATGCAGAATAAAAACTCTCTTTTACACTATAAAGGATACATCTAAAGTACGCTACCTTCAAAAACTCATCTTAATGTAGACCAGACAATGTGCAGACACTAGATTTAGACCTGCCTTGATGCAATCCTGCTGACAGATTTGAGCTTTGGCAGCATATTTAAGCTTTTAAACCCGCTAACTTGCGTTCTGCTAAACGTTTTGAAACCGTCTTAGCATTTGATGTGGCTGTTTGTAGCCGTTTACAGCCATGTCAATTCGGTTTACATTATTCACAGGATGTGTTGTTGTCTATGGCCCGGTTGATGCATAGAAATGTGTGTTGTGTGTGTTTAATGACCCTGAACTGTCCTTAGGACAGTTTTGGACAGTTTAATGATCGGAAATACAGTTTAAAATGTGTTTTTTTTTGTTTGCAGACTGTTTTTGTGGTTCAATATCAATAATAAATATCACAATATATAGAGAAAAATTCTGCAGTTTCATAAAAATTTGTCTCGGGTAGCAAGATCTTCAAATTGACGCCAGAAGGTCTGGACTCCAAGAACCACACAACACACGCCTTCCGGTCAACCTGTAGATGCCAGGTTGACACCAAATGACACCAGAATACATAACAGGTTTTACTTTTTGCCAAAATGAATCATTTAGTGGAGTCCAGAGCTAGCTAGGATTAGACTGTTGACATACAGTCATTGATGCAATTATACCTCTCAAAATAAAAAAATTACAATGAGCAGATACAAAGAACGTTGCCAAAATAGAGCCAGTTGCCATGTGTGAGGTTCACTGCATCAAATCTTTGTAAGCCTTTCAGAGTTTGGTTTTCACTGAACATCAAACACTGTATATTCAGCTTATTTCTGTCCAATAAATCCTTTATCTGCAACTAGAAATTCAGGCCACAGAGCCTGCAAACAGTTTAAACATTGCTTTGGTGTTGCCTGTTCAGCCATTTGGAGGCTGCTGCACAATGTTTGACAGTTCTGTTATTGTGAAATCATAGATTTCAGATTAATTCCTTCCTGTTTTCCCTGTGTTTTGTGTTCAGTAGTTTTTCCCTTGTGGTTTCAATAATGTCTTCTGTAGTTTTGCCATAATTTTACCACAGTGTCAATATTTTGCTGTGTGCAGTAGATAACCATTTTGATTTTGTCTGAATCTGTTTTATTTTTAGTTTGCAAGTTGTCACATTTAATTGGCAAAGACTAATAGAATTAATATACCAGAGGTTCAAAAGTTTCTTACCGTGTTTTAGAGTTTTCTGTCCATCCAATATTACTACTTATGTACACAGTATGTTAATTGGAAGATGTCAAAATGTGTTCATGCTCGTCTAGTTTTCGACATGCGTTTGCCTTGAATGACCTGTCAGGTTATTTTGGAAGGCTGTGGTCCCGTGCTGTGAAAGATAAATGATCCATCAAGCTGAACATCTAAAATGATCTCGCTAATGAGCACCAATGAGTCATGCAGGACTATGTAGAAGAATTTAAGAAACAATACTGAAGGGCCAATGTAACGTGCTTGTGAAAGAATAATTATTTTTAATAAATAAATAATTTTTAATGATTATTATGATTTATTAGTTCTACATGTGAGCACAGAAGACAGCCTTATTTTTCAGCTGACATTTTTATCAAACGAGATTTACAAACGAGGTTATACTGTACAACATAAGCTACACTGTTAAATGATATGAACGATGTTATGTAATTGTTAAATCAAACAGACAAACTAAATGATCTTTACTCTTTCTCAAGATGTCCACAAATGAAATGAATTCATCCAAACATAATGTGCTCGCTATCTTTACTAATATAGTGAACCGTGTTGAACACTCACTAGGGAGGTAAACCTCACTGTTAAACATGCAGATGATCATTTCAGTTTCTTTATGGGTTATGTTTAGGGTTGGGGTTGAGGGATTGAAAATATCATTAGCCTGATATAAAAACAACGAAAGTCTATAAGATGCCTTCACTGATATAATGAAACAGACATGTGTTTAGGTGAGCATACGCACTTACTGTATGTTTGCTCGTTCATGCACATATATGATATAATACACATCTTGATGCAGAACGGTTGAATGATGCCTTTGATTGACATTTGGTAGCTAATTATGTTTCAGTGAGGTAGACTAAGCCCTTGGGCGGTGGCCAACTTCATTACCTTCACCAACCAAGCACGCTAATCTCAATCATTCTGATCTTAGCACTGCCTGCAGCCCTGCCAGACTGACTACACTGTCTGTAGGGTGAAGGGAAACCTGAATTGAGCTTTGATTATGTGTCTGGATACTAGCGCACTTTCCCAGCACCAACACTCTCTCTTGATCTCCTTCATTACTTTTCCTGCTTCCACTCCATAGGGGACTAAACAGAGAAATCTCTTTAACATTAGTCTTAAAACAGCTCGTTTGTAGGCTGATGTGCACGTCCAGAGAATAGCAGAGCTGTGTTCTTCAAAAAGATTTCTCTCTGACCATCTCTGGTTTGCATTTGATTAAGTTCTTGAAAATGAAGTGTCACTTTGTGACATCTAAAAACTTTACCTATGTCAGTTTTACGTGCAGAGAGAGCCATAAGTAAAGAGTTCCCCAGCTTACAATTTGGGGTTGTAAGAATGTTTCCCTAACGTTTCTGTTAAAAAAGGCCAAAAATGTTATTTTAAAAGTTTAAGGAACGTTAGCCAACATTCTGACAATGTTCCCTATTAGCAAGGCATGAGTGAAACAGTGAAGCTAGAAGAAAACTGTGGATTTGATCCATCTGGAATAATTGGATTGTAAAAGGCAGCTGTATATGACGGGTGGCGGGGCAGGGAGGGAATAAGATGGATAGCTGAAGTTTATAAAAGGAAGTTGGAAAAAAGAGTTTTTTTTATGAAAAATCATAAAAACAAACGTTATGTTTTCTCCACAGCATTGTGTCGATAAATCTTAGACAGTAGATTGTGATGTTAGTCTAATTTCACTTCAGTTGTGTTTGTTTGACTTCAGGCTTTATGTCTTTCAAATTATGTGTTTATTTTTTACTCAGATGTGACTGCATTTTTTCAGACTTTGCCCTTTACACGTAACCTTTAAGTCACTCAAAATGGCAAGATTTTTTATTTTGTATTTTATTAGAATTTAGACCTGTTTTTTATTTTTACTGTTGCCTGTCAGTGTGTGTGTGTGTGTGTGTGTTTGCAGTCATTCCACGCTCCGCCTGCCTGCCTGTCTGTCTGTCTGTCATTTAGATGGTGCAAACAGAATTGCTTTCACTTTGATATGAACACACAAGGGAACTAGAATAATCAAGCGCACAGTGGCATAAACACTGAGAGTGTCTCCCGCCAGACAAATAAAAAGACAGGCGGTGTGTGTAGCTCATTCTGATTAACTCATAATATCATCACTAAGAAGACGGCGTCCTATTGGATAACTAATAAAAAAGTTGCTTCTAAGTTTATCAATTAAAATTCGTTTAAACATTTTGTTAAATGTCTAAACCTTTCTGAGAAAAGAGAGAAGAAATAAATACTAAATTTCGGCGGATCGCACAAATGCGGATGATGACTCTAATTGTGTAACTTTTTAAGAAAAGTGTTGTTCTGTTGCCTTCCAGATAATAAAATGAGAAAAAATCTTACATTGAAGGAGAGTTTTCTCTTGGACAGTTAGTAACCGCCCAGTGCACCCTTGGAACTCCCTAGCAACACCCTGACAACCATTTGCAGCACACTAGTATAATGGCAACTGACATTTTTAGTGGTTCTTAATAGGAAGACAGGCCAATAAATCAGCAAAATCATGTTTACTTATAAAGTTTATGTATTTTGCATAGGTCCAATACTGTGAGGTTAGTTTGAGGGATGGAAAATATTAGTCATATGAAAACAATGGCAGTCTATGAGCTCTTTGTAATACAGCAAAACAAACCTGTCTGTGTGTGGGTTGCAGTACAGGTCACTTTAGATGCGTCAGCACGCACCCATGCTTGAACTCACCTGCGACTGAATATGCACCCACCCGCAGTTGTGTCAGAAGCTATTAACATCAGTTTTTCAGGCAGCACTGTTTGAATGGACAGAATCGAGGGGCGGCTGTGTATGAGAAACATTGCTGCTCAATAATGCTTTTAAATCAATTGACAAAAACAGGGTCACAGACCTTTTCCATTTCAACTATTATAACATAACTGCTATTATGTTGACAAGGTGCTTATTAACAATCTGTGTCGCAATCTGTTCATATTTCGACGCGGCGATTACGTACTTGGGTAACAGAATTTAGCTTCTGTGCTGTCTGATTTGAGGCTTTAGATTTGACACAATTTGTAACGATTGGTTCAAAGTCAATGCATGACTGTAATGTTTATTTATTTTACAGGGTTGAATGATTTGTCTTTATACAGATATGCATCATGACGAGTGTTCCAGCCAACAGCTTTTGCTTATATGAATGTTTCCATGAAGTAATTAAAACGTTAAAACTGTTATTGTTTTGTACGTTCTAGGATTGTTCAAAATGTTCCGTTTTTGTACTAACGTTATTGCTGGGTTAATTTTAAAAATTTACAACGTTTATATATATATATATATATATATATATATATAGTGTTAAAAAAATGCTCTACTAGCCTTACTGCAAAAACCTTTGTTAATTTTTGATAACTTTATGATAACTTTTTGAAAATGTTAGCCGACATTTTAAGAGTGTTTCCTGTTAGCTGGCATGCTGCTTGCACTGTGCTGTGCCAGCATACCGTAATGTTAAATGACTGATGACCGCAATACACACTTGTGTGGAATTCCTCTGAAATATAGTTGTGTATCTGTGTTGGCTTTCTGAGGTGAGGGGTGGCTGCTTTATCTGAACTCGTGTAGGGGGAAACGAGGTGAAGCAGAGAGAGTGAGATTGACAGAGAGATCAGATAAAGGGTCGAACCTGACATAAATATGCTAAAATCCACCTCATCCCGTAGCAAGATGATCTGACCTGTTTTATAATGAGATTCCTTACAGCCGAAGGGTGCTGTTGTTGTGCGGATTATTTGTATTATATACATTACCTATAACTTACCATCTAGTCCATACAAAATCACTGGCGTAGTAGAATTTATATAAATATTTCTAAATACTAGTAGTAGTCTATACTTTTATTCCAGTATATAATGATATGAGTTATAAAGTTTGCCAGACTTTGTACTTCTCTTGGGATGTGTGTTAATCCTGCGGCTATGTACTGTATATCCTTTTTGTTAAAAAAATAAAACTGAGATTTTAAGTGGACTTTAATGGCGAGAAAATAAATTAAGAGTAAAATGATGTATGTTAAGCCCACTTGCCCTTTCACGACCCTGCAGAAGCAGGTTCAGAAAACAGATTGGGACACACACAGGCTAGGCCTTTATTTACATGACAATGAGATCATTCCAAGGGGTAAGATCTTAATCCCAATCAATATTAGCATCTTTTCTACCCTGAAGGCAATTATAGTTGATTATAACCTGCCGTGTTTGCATCGTAGATACCTGCATTGATTATAATAGGAGAAATCTGTGTTGTTGCATCACAACACTAGCTTACAGTATGAGCTCAGTAACTGATATGGTTTCGGTTGGGGTAGGACTGTGGGTTCTAACAAGTGTAAGTTAAACAGAAAAAGTGTTTAAATATCTGTGGTGAGGAACATGAGGAATTCTGTGTGCAAAAAGTCAAGCTAATCTTCATCATTAAACCCACGTAATATATCACAGTCCAAAACCAAGGTAAACAAACACGATAAAGCACATGAACACACACAGGCGCACACACAATATATCACACTACGCCTTTGACCAATTTTGACCTCCTGTGGCATAAGTATATTAAAACACAAACACACACAAGTGTCTGTAGAGCACACACACACTCAGGCACCAAAAACATTAAAACATGCTTATATATATATATATATAAGCCATCTTAATTAAAAGAGAAATTTTGATAAATGTTACGCCTGGCCTGTTTTGGGATAAACAGCAGACATGATTTATTGTCATGACAACAGTTTACAAAAGAGCACTTAGGCAGAAAATGAATAAGATTTCTCATGACACGATACGTATGCTTCAGTTGTTGACTGTATTCTGCGTAATTAGTTCATATACAGTGATGGACAGACTTAATTAGCAGTAAGCACACATTTTCAGAGTTTGAACTGAGCTTACATGCTAGTCACAACAAATTTGAGCCTCGGTCATAAAAATAGTATTTCAGAAGTATTTCAATGACTGCCTATCACAGTGGTTTTGGGTATTTAACACATGTTGAAAGATTTTCAGTGCCGAAACAAAAACAAATGGGAAAATCATGTACCATTATTCTAACAGATCTAGTTAACCAAAATTCAGAAGTGGGTATTTCTCTTTTTGAGTTGCAGCTTGAAAAGCAATTCTGGCTATTAAGTTTTCATGCTAATTCAGGGTGTTAAATTGACTTTCCAAAATGGCAGTGTCACCAGAATTGCTGTGCAGTTAAAGTCTATCTTCATTATGTATTTCCAAATACGGTTTTATTGTGTTACGGGAGAGCTATTATATGTAAATTGTAGTCTGATGGTTAAATCCTATTAAAACAAATCCTAATGTATACCATTTGAAATATGTGTTTAAAGTGAGGGATATATGTTGTGCGCTGCTTCAGTAACTCTAATCATTTGTTAATTCAGTGTGTGTGTGTGTCTGTGTGGACGGGATGTCATGGTTCAGTTTCATTAACAAAAAGATAAATCATCATAACAGTCTCTATTCATCTCTGTCCCTCTCTCGTCTCTATCGAAAACACTAAACTTGTGGGCTTGGCTTCAGTCCATGCAGACTGTGAATGGATGCAGTTCCGCCGTGAGCGTCAGAGACGCTGGCGCTGCCCACCTCACATGAACCTCAACGGCGCACAAAACCTCTTCCTTCAGGGCAAAACTGTAATCATTTAAGATCTTGTAGTTTTTTAGTCCAATACTTACGGCTCAATTATATTGCAGTGATGCTGCTCGTTTTGTATCCTGGAGTGGACAGCGCATCATTGGACACGGCGAGGTGAATACGCTTTCTGGAAATTGGTAAGTTGATCCACCGCGAGCATTGTATGTCCACACGCGTTTATTTCTTCTCTGCAATAAAACGGACAATGATAATAAGGATTAGATGGTTTGTAAACATCGCTGTTTGCTCGTTTACTTTGCGTGCTTCGTGCGCTCAGTCACGGACCATTTGAGTCGCGGGTGTCCGCGGACATGGAACTGTGCAATGAAGTTTCTATTGACTCTAATGTGTGCGCGTCTCTTAGTGATCATGCTGTGCCCTGTACATAGTCATCTCTCTGGCTGACCTCTTAGATAAAGGCGCTGGAGTGCGGATGAGCGCAGATAAGACGCGCGTAACGAGCTCTTTACGCGCAAAATATATTTACCTTAATACAAGTGAGAAAGTTATTTTCTCCTGAAAAAGGCATTAGAAAAAATGTGCGTAAAAACGCTTGTTGGAAAGAAACCATATAGGAATATCGCTACGATTTTCATCTGATAGGTTCTCTGAAAAATGAATACTCCGGCATGGAAAGCAGGCTGTCACTAGTCAGTGTACTATGACTGCAGACCAACCTGGTTCACAATTGTAATGCATTTGCGACGGTAATCTCAGCTACAATTTGAAGTTGCAAGAACGTTTTTATTAAGTAACAAAAAGGTTTAACATGTTGTTTTGAATGTTCTTGGAACGTTTAAAACGTCCGGTTTGCAGACGTTGTATTAACATTGCCCAAACAACCTAAGAATAACGTTTTTGATAACTGATACATAAAAACATCTACTAATGTTATTGCAAGAACATTTTTAATAACTTTAAGGTAACTTTTAGAAAATGTTACCCAGCGTTCTGAGAACATTCCCTGTTAGCTGGGATGGGAGATTTGTTTTTAAGTTTTTAATACTAATATAGAAAACAGTGTTATTGTCTAATGATGATCAATATATCCAAACATGCACTGTGTAATGCATGTCCAAGTATTTTTGTGAACACTGTGCAGATGTTGTTAACTGTCGCATTGTCTAACTCTATCTATGTATTTATGTATTGTTATTGTGGACATCTTTTGGTTTACTCTGTCTGTCTTGTTATTTTTTAAATATATTTTGGAGATGCAGCACCTAAGGGCAGCTTTATGGTCTTTCTCCACAGTTTAACATGGTCATGTGACAAATGGATTCCCTCAGTTTAATCAATGGCTCCGTTGGGGGAAAAGAACCGACGATCGGTGAGGACTCGTCTGATGGGACTCTGAACCATCCCTTGCTAGAACTAGGCGACAGCACCAAGCTGCTGGGAGTGCAGGTGGTTCTGATCCTGGCGTACTGCACCATCATTCTTCTGGGCGTGGTGGGGAACTCTCTGGTGATTTACGTGATCTACAAATTTAAGACCCTTCGTACCGTCACCAACTTCTTCATAGCGAACCTCGCCGTGGCGGACCTGCTGGTCAACACGCTGTGTCTCCCTTTCACCTTGGCTTATACTTTATTAGGAGAATGGAAGTTTGGACAAGTGCTTTGTTTCACCCTTCCGTACGCTCAAGGTCTCGCTGTCCACGTTTCCACGGTTACATTGAATGTTATTGCGCTGGATCGACACCGATGCATCATTTATCATCTTGATACGCGCATGTCTAAGGACACCTGCTTTCTGGTCATTGCTGTCACCTGGGTGATAAGTGCCGTTCTGGCCAGCCCACTGGCCATCTTTAGGGAGTATGGGATTGTAGAGCTCTCGCCGGATGAGTCCATTGAAGTTTGTACTGAGAAGTGGCCTGGCAGCAGCACAGATGGCACACTGTACTCGTGAGTATTTTTATAAAAATCTCAGTGAACATAAATGAGAGCTCTCTAATATCTCTGTTGTTTCTCCTGGACAGCTTAACTGGAGCTGTTTGCTTACTGTATGTCTCCTGCTGCTCAGATGTTTCTGCTGGAAAAAAGATTCTAGTAATCTCATATTTGTCTTTTCTAGAGTTTGCGAGCTCGACAATGTCTCAAACTGTGCTCACATTTTCCACGTCTACGTTTAAAGATCCAGTTGAAATTTCAGCTCGAACGTTTTTCATCCAAATGTATCAATTCCAAATGAGCTGAGCTGTGCTATCCAGAATAATGTTATAGGTCAATAATGTAACTGTGTATAATCAACTTTATTTATTTATAATGATGTTTTAAATTGAGAAACATTTTGATGTCTAAACAAAACAATTGAGAGCTCCATTATGTCTCCTGATCTATGAAATAGTTGCACAAATCAATTATTGTTGTTCCATAACGGCAATGAAAGCACATAGTCTGCATCTAAGTATAATATATTCATATACCAATGTGACTTTTAGAGCACAGACATTGTTATGATGCATGTGTCAGATATCACATTGATAATCACAGACACAGGTTTCTTCATATTTAAACTGTGAAACGTTATGTACGATGATAAATCTGCAGCCATAGATTTTGCTAGATGTAAGAAACGGACAGAGTCCGGGTTTCTCTATGTCACAGTGTGACTCATGTCATCATCACCTCATCATCACCTCTTTAAACATGTTGAAAGCCTTGCAGTGAACTTACAGCTGCCAAACGAGCCAGACTTTAATTCACACAAACACCTGAGATAATCTTGAGATGTTCTGGAGGGTGATGATGGTGATGTGTTGTTTCTCCAGAATCTCAATGCTGTTGCTGCAGTATGTCTTGCCTCTAGCGGTCATCTGTTTCGCGTACATCCGTATCTGGAGTAAACTCCGCAACCACGTCGGGCCGGCTGGCCGCAATGAAAGACATCAGCACCGTCGCAAGACCACCAAGATGCTGGTGATGATGGTGTGTAGAGTTTATCTTAAGTCCTGAGTGAAGATCATGGCAGTATTGCTGATTTAATGGTCTTATATGTAGAAGACATCTGACTCAGCAACACTCTCAACTGTGGCGTAGCTGTTCTAGAATGGTTCTAGCTGTTCTAGTGCACAGGTTCTAGATTTCAGATTTAACGGTCTTATATGTAGAAGACAGCTGAATCAGCAACACTCTGAACTGTGGCGTAGCTGTTCTAGAATGGTTCTAGCTGTTCTGGTGCACAGGTTCTAGATTTGGGTGTCAATATCTGACCCTGAAGTGCCACTATTCTACTGAGATTATCGCCTGCACTAATTAAACACCTGTCTTGTTTAGCTCGTTCAGGCTTGTTTGTAGGTTCAAATCCAGTCTGTGTTATTTCAAAATATTAATCTAAAACGTTCCTATAATTCAAGGCATATACAAGTCAATTAATAAGAAAATGAGTCATGACTTTAAAACATACACTCTTAAATATAAAGGTTCTCAAAAGGTTCTTCACAGTGATGCCACAGAAGAATTTTTGGTTCCACAAAGAACAATTCAGTCAAAGGTTCTAAGAAGAACCATTTCTTTCCCACCTTTTAATAGTCCAAAGAACCTTAATAAGAATAGTTTACAAATAAATTTTTGTAAAGCTGTTAAAGGTTCTTTATGGAACCATACAGCCAAAAAATGTTCTTCTATGGCATTGTGAAGCAGCATTATTTTAAGAGTGGACGGATGTTCATATATTGAGACTGTATCTTTATTGTTTGTTCTCTAGAACCAGTTCTTTAAAAACAGAGATAAATAAATCCCAAAAGCATTTCCACATGAGACGTATCTTCAATAGCCCAAATATTTTAGAGCTATTTTTGCAACCGATGTTGTAGGAAAGAGGTCATAGCTACGAGTAATATAAATAGTTTGATCGAGAATGAGACCAGCAGATGTTTTATTATAGTTTAGCACTGTTGGTTTGTATGTTAACTGAACTCATCACCCGTTTATTTTAGGTGGTGGTTTTTGCATTTAGCTGGCTGCCCTTCCACGCCTTCCAACTCGCCATCGACATCGACAGCAACGTGCTGGTCATGAAAGACTTCCGGCTGCTCTACACCGTTTTCCACATCGTGGCGATGTGCTCGACCTTCGCCAACCCGCTTCTGTACGGCTGGATGAACCGGAATTACCGCAGCGCTTTTGTCGCTGTCTTCCGTTGTCAGGAACGTCTGGATTCTCTGCACGCTGAGGTCCAGGCCGCCACAATGGCTCGCAAGAAAAACAAGAAAGCTCTAGAAGCCCAAGACATGGTGACGCCGCATCTCAACGCGACAGACGTCTGAGGTCGCTTCAAAACAACGCGATCAAAAAAATTCAACTGGAGAAGATCTGTCTTCTCATCATCTCCAGTGCATAAGCAGGTCCATGGAGCGATTGAATGGGATATTTTTATCCGTTAGATAGATCTTCATCTTTGAAAAAGACTCTTGAAGCTGTAAAATGAATCTGTAAGTATTATGTGTGGACTCACGGGCGGTTCGGGCACTCAGATTGCTCAGATAGTGTTAACAGCAATTTGCTTCTCCTTTCATCCGAACGTAATTTGCACGGAGAAATAGTGAGACAGTCCTTAAGACTAACAACAGAGAGAGAGAGGGAGGGAGAGAGAGAGGGAGAGAGAGAGAGTGTGAGAGTGAGAGAGAGTGTGAGAGAGAGAGAGAGAGAGAGAGAGGGAGAGGGAGCTGTTTTTACCCAGCCGTATGAATGTTTCAACACGAGGAGCTACAATATGGATTCTGTTAAACCGTGAGGGACAACATGCTGATTCGATACTTTTCATATGAAAAGAATATGAATGTTTAATATTTAATGTAAAACAGTGTCTGATGGATAAAGAGGACATGGACAAGGGCTGGCTGACATTTATTTAAACATAACCTTATCAATAGATGTGCATGAGCAAATTTGTATATATAAGTAAAACAACAACATTGTACTGTGATGGAAAATGTGATTCCCGTACAATGGCTGTTCTGTAAAGTGATCGCGCCAAATGAATGTCGTCCGTGATAAATCAATAACTCTTGTATATAAAACGTATACAAACAAACATGTGATGTTTCTGACACACATTACAGGCTGTAAATATCGCACCGAGTTTAATTAATCTGCCTGAAAAAAATATCACTCGCAGAATTACAGTGTGCATACCAGGGGTTGAGTTATGTTACAGCAACATGACAAACATCCCAGCATTTTTCTCTGTGCCCTAATGTCCCAAAGATAAGTCATTCAAAGTGGCTTTAAGCAACACGAGATGACTCGTACGAGTTATGAGATCGCTGATGTATTTCTGTGTGTATGTCTGTCTATTCCAGCACCGGACCACTTCACTCAATCTGCTGTATGCAGGAAATGAGATTGTCAGGTTTAATTAGCACTGTGGCTTTATGTGTGGATCCCAGATCAGTTTGGAATGTAAATGGAAAATTATTCATAAGATGTCTAACTGTTATAGAAGATTAAGACATGATTGTTTTGCAAAAAGAATACAAGTTATGCTCCATTAACAACGTCTGTGGCATGCTGCCATGGCCAGAAACGTTTGTAAAACAAAGAAAGCAATCAATTTACAGTAACGCACTTAATAGATGTATATGAGGCAAGACATTTTACTAGGATAAACATCAAAGGTAACACTGTTTCCGTAAAGCTAGTAGAACTTTTTTTAGAAAAATGTTATTTTTAAGTTGTTAGTGGAACATTTTTAAAAAATATTTTAAAGGATGTTATGGAAACATTAAGGAAACATTCTTACATCGTAAATTTGTTACCTGGGGATATGCCCAAGGATACACGAAAAGGACTTTTTACATGGAGACCAGTCTACCGTTAAACAAAATAGCATTTTAAACCTTCTGAAATGCCTCATCCCAGACTTGCCTTACTAGTGCATTAGCCACAAGAAATTTGTCTTGACACAACATAGACATATTTGATGTGTAATACCTGGAGGGGAGCTCTGGACCAATGAGATTTCAAGGTGGGCGTGGCTACCCGGCAAAATGAGGCAGCTTGTCGTTGCTTGTCGCTTCAGTACAGCTAGATACAACAAGGTGTAAACCATTCTTGCTTGATTTTGTTTAGAAAGGCATTAAGATTATTGTCAGGATTTTCGTTTGTGGTGATCAACAGCATGTTCCAGACAAAGCTTAACTTGTTTTGAACCCAGAAAATTATTATAATGTGAGTCAGAATACCAAATAGCCCAGCTCACAAAAGTCTCTTTCAACTGGTGCCTAATTACTAGAGCTGACACACAAAATGAAGAAAATCACAGTTCCTTCAGGGATCTTCAAAACATCAAAGATTTGTTTATGTGTGAGGGTGTTACACAAACAGCTGCTGGTGTTGATTATCCAGTCCTCCTCATTTCTGTTTTTTTAACTAGTTGACTTATGTGAGCATAAAAACATTTTAACGGGCAAAGGTTGAGAATAGATTGAACAATCCGCAATTTATTTACACTGTACTTATGAACATATATATCTGTGAATATAACTGTTTTGTGAAATGTTATACTTGTAAACATAGTGTTTGTATTAACAGGTGTGTTTACATTTTAAAAGAAAAGGACACACAGATGTAATATTATAAACCAAAACGTTAATGCCGTATTCTGACCATATTGTACTGTGATACAGGAATATTTTTTGTTGTGTAAGATACTATTTATTTGAGCTGCTTGTATAGAGGATGGTAATATCAAAGGTAATGGTTCGAAGGTGTTTGTTAATAAATTTTGAATTGGTCAGTCTCACAGTACGACCGAAGTCAGGTGGTTTACTGATGCTGGTATTGGTCACCCTGATCTTAAAACAGATACCTCATTTTGTTTCCACACACAGCGCTTTAGATAAGAGCTCAGTTCTAATGTACTTACACATCCAGCAGTCTCTCTCTTAGCTCCCTCTGCATGAAACACAAGCCAAGGAAAATGAAGTGATTTGATTTAGTGGAACGATAAATCTCGCTGCCCCTCTGAGACATAGGTGTGTTGAAACTCCCACCCAACACACATGCAATTTTTCATGCTGTCTTTAATTGCCCTTCTGTTGCTTTTCTGCTGTGTAGTCATGGCTTTAAGCCCGTGATTTTCACAGTTATAGTTGTCTCAAATTGATCGGGTGTCTTCAGGGTACCGGTCCAGTGACATAGATACAGCCTCACTTCCTGTTTACTGTTCTCACTGTTCTCTTCGTAAAGCTGTTTTTTAGCAAAACTTCTACATGCGTGGCTAACGTTCTCCAAATGTTCTCTCAAAGTTATCAAAAAGTGTTCTTGCGGTAACGTTAGTGGAACGTTTTTATGTTATGTATCACATATATCAAAATCGTTATTCTTAAATTGTTCATGGAACATTACAAACCTTACAGAATTAAAAAGTAACGTTGTAATAATGAAGCAATAATGTTAATACAATGTCTAAAAAACTGGACATGGAATGTTCAAAATATAATTTTTTATGTTTTTGCTACTTAATGGAAACATTTTATAACCTAAACTTTTCGCTGTGTATGTAGATTAGAGAAACGATTACATTTTCAGACGTGCTGCTAGAGAGTTTAAGAGGCTCTCAAAGCTCTCAAAGCTGTTTCATTTTAAAAATCAGACTGGTTCTGTGCTCTGAATTTGGCAAAAATAAAATGGTGTAAAAAGCATTTTGAATATTTATGCTGATTAATTTTTGCAGGCAACAAATGATAAAAATGTCATTATATTCCAATGCCTCACCAGGGCCTTTCTGGAGCTCCTCACAGTGTGAAATTGTCTTTCTCCTGAAGATCTACAGCCTTGTTTTTAATGAGGTACATTTTGGTCTGCACTGGTTTAAGTGATCTTTGTGTGAACTCCTGCATTTAAATCTGTCTGTTCTTCACTTTTTTCACTGTCACCTGAAACAGAGCTAATAATAATAATAGCAGGTGTAAATGAAGTCTAATGATGATCAATCACATCACATTTAATGATCAAATAATCAGATCTGACTGCCCTGAAGAAGAGATGGCAACACCCAGGTCTCTTACTGGACTGCATGCACCTGCCAAGCAGCTGCCATTGAAATAAATGGGAATGCGACCGGATTGCTTTCTCCAGGTATTATAGACCAACCTCTCTCTCGCTCTCTCTCTCTCTTTCACACACAGAGAAAACGCTGTACAGATTGATGCAATGTCCTTGTTTCATATCAGAGCTCTTTAAAATGAAAATGTATATTTAATATCAAAGTCTATCAATAATATATCAGTTCTTGATATTACAAAACAATTGGCATTATTTAATGTGACGCATCTACATCTGTCCTATGACTGTGTAAAATTATATCAAAGGTTTATTAAAACTATACACACACACACACACACACACACACACACATATATATATATGTATATAGTAATTTATAAAGATGGTTAGAGCGTGGCGTTAACAACACCAAGGTCATGGGTTCGATCCCAGGGATTGCACATACTCAGAAACAATGTATAGTATAATGCAATGTAAGTCGCTTTGGATAAACGCGTCTGCCAAATGCATAAATGTAAATGTTATGTGATCTGACTGTTAAATTTATTTGTTGGCAAAAACATCTACAGCCGTAAAGAAAGGCGTGTTAAGAGCTTCTACGATACGCTACGCAGGTCAAAGCACGTGTGAAAATATGGACAGATGCTCACATCCAGAGGTGATTAGATTTCTCACAGGACCATGTTAGCTGTGAAACAGTAGGTCATTAGCTAGGTCAGGAATTTTATCTGCTGTATGAGGACAAAAAAGAGACAAGGCAGATTCAGACGGGATTGAAAATCACAAAATCGTGTCCGTGAAACACAAATTTCTCTAACCACATTCTAGTGAGTGAGAATTATTGGTGAATTTACTTGTACCCAGATTTGCTTGACATCAATAAGATCAATACAGATATTATGAAAACAACTGACAAAGCCTTTTGTTAAAATGGGCTGTTGATACACAGTCATGTATCTAGAGGTGATTTTTTTACACACTTTCTCATCGGTACATGATGTAATTAGGTGTAACAACTAACCTTTGGGTTTGTATTTATTCATTATTGATTGTCAATAGAATTCTCATGGCTGTGATGTAACAGGTTTAAATTTCTAGAGCTTTTAAAAGGTCATTTATATTTTCTTTGTCTGCGGGTCCTATTATAAAAGTGAGCGTTGTGAAAATGACTTTATGATGACCTATATTACATTATATCAATTAGCTAATTATTTTAGAATAAATACAGAAAAAGTAAACATGAGAATTAAATTAACTGCAGTGATTTCCGCTTTGGTTGATTTTCACAAAAGGATGTTTTTATTTGAAATAACTAATTTTAATGAAGACTAACAGGCGCATATAATTATGACCGAAGAATGATGAATATAAATATGATGCATGAGTGAATTTAATTATGACTGAAGTGAGCCAAAAGCTTAGAAAATATCCATTTATAACTGCATTTGAACTGACCGATTCTTCTGCTAACAGGGAACTTTTTTAGAACATTGGCTAATGTTCTCTGAAAGTTATCAAAGTTCTTGCAGTAACATTTGTAGAACTTTGTTAACATTTTATATATTATATATCAAAAATGTTGTTCTTAAGTAGCTAGTGGAACGTTTCCTAGAATATTCAGATAACATTTTTAATATTTTTGTTACTTAATGTAAACATTGGGAAAATGTTCTTGCAACCTAAAATCGTTAGCGGTTAAGCTGGTTTGGTTTAAAGCATTAAATGCCAAAGTGTTTGCAAACGCAAAGAAAACAGCAATCTGCCACCCGCACGTTCCAAAACACACAGCAGCCATTTTCCTACACAGCTTGTATTTTATGTGGGCAAATGACATATTGTAGATCACTGTTTACAGCAAAAGAAGTGTAACTAGCAGCAGATAAATCCCGTCAGACCAGGTCAGACAATCTGCAGTCTATCAAGCACGCTTTAATGTAATATATCTAGGGAAGGATGGTGATATATAACCACTGCAGAATCATCTGGACCCTGCTGCTAATGCTAATAAATCAGACAGCTGATAAAAATGACAATGTAAACCGAAGCCATGAATTTGCCTACCACTTAGGGTGACTTCCTCAAGTGTCTACCAATATAGTGTACAGTATCTACATTCTATTAACATCTACCAATCAGATTTTATGGTTAGGCTTGAGGTTAGGCTTAACATATCATGTTTAAAAACTGGCAAGCACTTGTCAAGTTTAATTGAGATAGTAACATCAGAGTAGAGGTCAGAGGTCATTATTAATCCACCTGGAAACAAAGTTTAATTCTGTGACATTTTTAAAATTGAAGAATAACGTTTTTGATATTGATTATTTATAACGCTAAAAAAATCTAGTGATGTTACTGCAAGAATATTTGTGATACGGTTGAAAGAACTTTTAGATAACATTAGTCAACGTTCTGAGAACACTTCCTGTTAGCTGAAAGTCGTTAAAAACAAAGAATCTTTCATTTAAATCTTTTAATATTTGGACAGACAAAAATTCTAATCACAAAGTCGTCACGTATTTTACACAGTTTCTTCATTATTGTCTATATATCCATTCACATACACTCACACACACATGTCGTTACAGCAATAACACTGACTTTTAACACGACCCTTACGAGACTATAGATGATCATTTGAGTCACATTCTTGGCAAAGTGGACCAGACCTTCCGCCAACAGAAGTCAGAAGTCTGGCCACACGAGACTCTTCAAGGATCAATGAAGGAAGTTGATCCAAGAACATGTCCTTCTTAATCATCTTGTGCTGCTTGTACTCGTGCCCTGCTGATGCTGACAGGAGTTTGGCAAAAGCTTTCACACCAGACTGTTACCTTACACGTCCATTATCTGAAAATTACAAACAATATGTCTACTGTAATATGTATTAAAATATGCATAAAGAGTCACTTTATAGTCACACTAGAAAATAATACTTAATATTTAGTCTCTGTTACGGTGAAGTATTAAAACAGCAATGGCAATATAATGTGGAGGTGAACCTCAGGACATTATATATTATATTTCAAGTTTTTTTAAATGAATAATGTTTTTTATAATGAACTGATCATCATTAGAAGATGTTCTGACCTCAGCACGACACATTCATCAAATGGAAATGCTGAAGTGAAATATTTCAGTGCTCGGGCTATTTACATATTAATTTCCAGCCAGCACTTTTCTTGGGCGATTTTGTTTAGTTTTGATTCATTACATCTTGCTTTGAGGAGCACATTCATCTGAAATTAGCGACTTCAACGTGGTCCTGTCAGCATTTTTTAAATTCAGGATCTCTGGCTCTTCTTTATAAAGACGTAAACCTCAAACTGAAATGACTTTATACAGACATTACACAAGATGACACATAATCAAGAAGCAGGCGTTGATCTGTGATGTAAGCAAAATCCATCCGTTCTAGGATCTACTGTGATTTATTTAAAGGAGCCACGCCAACTTCCTGCCACTAATTTAACAGCCCTGTATCTGTGCGGCCACAGTTCCTTGGGAAGCGGTTGAGTTTTTAAAAAGAGAGAAAGGAAGAGAGAGGGGAGCACATCACAAAACTTGTAAGGGTCTGTAAGTTTATATGCCCAGCTAACAGGGAACAGTCTCAGAATGCTGGCCAGCGTTCTGCAAATGTTCTCTGAGTTATCAAAACAACAGTAGAACATTAAACCTTATATATCATATATCAAACGTTATTAGGTTGTTAGTGGAATGTAACAGAATTAAAAGTTACAGGATTAAAACAATGTTTAAATAACGTTCTTAAAATTAAGCAATAGCGTTACATTTGAAATAAAATTTTAATGTTTTTTGTTACGTAATGGAAACAGAATGGAAACATTCTTACAACCTAAAACTGTTAACCAGGTTTGGACAGAAGTCTCACATATCAATGATGTACTAATGTGCTTTAGTTTTTTATTCATTTTGAGCTTTCACACTTTCTCTGAAAACACAAATGCAGCCTCGTTGACTATCAGAGGGGGTGGAAATGACTTCTGCCCGCAGAAATATGACGATTTTTTGTGATTGGTTTTCATGAGCGATGAACCTTGTAAATGTTATAGATGACTGTGCACTGTAATGTTTGCCAAGCAGCCCCAGGCGAGCTGAACTCTTCTGCAGTCATCAGCACAGGCCGGTTCTCCCTCTGCAGACGAATGATCTGCGAGAACAGGAAAATGATGACAGTTAGCCACCTTACTGAACACAAACAAAATGCACATCATGGCTTTATAGAGAGCATTAAGGAGAGATGTGACAACTACACTATTTTAGGAACATTTGCAGGGTTTGTTCCTATGCAGATCTGCTGCCAGGGGTGGTTGCCAGGGTGTTGCTATGGGGTTTCTAGGGTGTTCTTGGTGATTGCTAGAGTGTTGTTTTCATGGTCCAAGTCAAATTAGCCCAGACCTAAGTCTAATATGACTCACGTCTCTCATGTAAAACAAATTTTGGGGATTTTAGGAAGAATTGAAAATCATTAGTCCAGTTTTATGAACTGTATTCAAAATGTTGATATTTACCACCTATGATTTATTTAAATTCCTACGAGAAATACAAATATTAGCATAGACCATTAATGTGTGCAAAAACATTGGCGCTCCAGCTAAGAGGGAACATTCTCAGAAACATTGGCTAATGTTCTTTAAAAGTTATTTTAAAGTTATCAAAACTTTGTAGTAGTAATATTAGTAGAACTTTATATATAAAAAAAATCATTATTCTTAAGTTGTCAGTAGAACATTTTAAAAACATTACAAATTAAAAAAATGCTTGAAAAACCAAGCAATAGCATTAATACAATGTCTAAAAAAGCTGGACATTTAAACGTTTCCTAGAACATTTGTTTTACTTCATGGAAATGTTACAGAAACGTTCTTACAACCTGTTAGCTGGGACAAAGAAAGAAAAACTGTAAATGAGAAACATACAATCCGCTGAGTTACATCTCAGCCATTGTTTTGACTAGAGTCAGTGCATGGTTAGATA
>JAZGTJ010006097.1:0-25820 GCA_036877575.1 Botia almorhae | reverse complement strand
GATACTCCCTTAATCCCCATTTAAAGCTCTGTTGATTTGTTATTATTAAAGCAGTTAGTCTGAGGACTTAGTCTTCAATATGTTTCCCCACATGTGATGTTGGGTGGGGGGAGGGGGGGCAGTATGGCTCATTAAGCAACTACTGTCTGTCTGTCTCTTGGTCTAAATTTGGAACACAACCAGGGAAAAACTGCATTATTTCCTTCCACGTTGCCGATGGGATGACACGGGAGGCGACTGTAGTGGTGATTGTGTTCTGTGCGCTGGTCTGGCTTTAAACTAGCCACATTCCAAACCAGAGATGTTGTGCTTGTTTTGTCCTAACTGTGAACATAAAGCACAGAGGAGTGCTTGTGTCTGCCAAGATACTGAACAAACCACTTCTTTGTTTTTATAAGAGTTTTGCTCTCTGATTTCCTCCAATCTGACCTCCTCTTACTGTCTGTCACATTCGAACGTTTTCTATGTACCATTTTTCTTTGTACCATGTACCATTTTCTATGTACCATTTTCAATACAGGACAGATTTGAGTGGTTCTACTTACTGTCGTATATTCAAAGTAATACAGGCAATTATCTGTTAAAATGAACCATCTCCTCTTCCAGGTCTTCACTCGTCCACCTGCAGGTTAAAATACAGATCACTGATGATTAGTGATGTTCACTGATGATCACAGATGATCACTGATGATCACTGATGATTATTGACGTTCACTTATGATCAAAACTCAAAAAAAGAAAGAATGGATGGGTGGGTGGATTAACGTTTGACAGACAGACAGGTAGAGATGGATAGATGATGACAGAGGGAGACAGACAGACAGATAGAGATGGATAGATCATGACAGAAGGAGACAGATAGTTTGGATAGATAGATAGATAGATAGGTAGACCTAGTTTTAGCAGCCATCCCTCTCTGTCAGGGTTGAAGAACGTATGAGTAAGATCGTTCCCATCATCTTCAGGAATTTTGAAAGGCTCGTTTTTAATGCTCTCATATAAATTCTGTGGGAACAAAAGCTGATTATGTAAATGCATGTTCTATCGTTACATAAGCTTAGTGTAGGAAACCCGCTCCACCGCAGTGTAAAGCAGGAACTCACTCTGAGCAGTTCCTCAGGCAGATCTC
Organism: Botia almorhae; assembly: GCA_036877575.1. Lineage (NCBI taxonomy): Eukaryota > Metazoa > Chordata > Actinopteri > Cypriniformes > Botiidae > Botia > Botia almorhae. The sequence continues at coordinate 24,691 of JAZGTJ010006097.1, read as the reverse complement.
CACCCTCGTTGATGCCTCGGTTCATTGAGATGAATCTCTCCACTGTGGGCTTGTCTCTGACATTAGGGTTGTGCAGGCTGGTGTTCAGCATGATGACAGAGAATGAGAGAACATAGCATGTGTCTGCCGGGAGAAGAAGCCCGGATCAGTCAAGCATCTCTTGAGAGCCATATTGCACAGAAATGCAGGGGAGTAGATGAAGCACGTTTGGAATGATATTAAAACCAGGCAAACTCTTTTTCACAATTTAATCTCTCCTTTCCCAGTTCCCAAACTGCTGTATTTTTAAAGTATTCAGTATGATGCAACACAGAGGCTAGTTTTTTAATTTGGCAGCTAATGTTTCTGGATCTTTTCAGCAGGAAATGATGCTGTAAAAAAAACTCAAGCTGGGAATAATAATGTTTTGGACATTTCCACGCTCGGTTTATGAATAAATAATCATTCCCCCGCGCCTCATTTTAGCGCAGTGTCTTCAGTCTTCCCGGCTGTTGCAGTTTATACGATCTTTAACAGTTTATGTACCGACATATGCACTATTTCTGCCTGTAGTAATAAAGCTCCCTGCTCTGTTGACCACAGAGACCGAGAGTGTTGTAATTCAAGCTGGCATTACAGAGAAAAGACTGAAGTTGTGTCCCAAATCATGTACCATAAAGTATACACTATGCACTTATAACATGTACTATGCACACAGGCATCTAATGTATGAATTTTACAAGGGTATTGCAGTCCCAAAAGGAACGCTAAACTGTTTTCAGGTTGAAATTAGCCCCACCCCTTCCAGTTCATACTTAATTTATCAGTTGTATCGTGCATCATGCAGGTATATGTAGAGCACTATGATTCCATGTGTTTTCAGTGTGAAAACGTCTCTCACACTTTTCATACTACAAAATGGCGTAGAACAGTGCATATGTATGCAAATCGAGACATACCTTGAGACTAGCATGCAAATTATACAATTAATGCCATATACGTTACCCTCCTTATACAGTATTGTGACAATAATGAATAAATTGCTCTGTTTGCTGTACAGTCATGAAGTTTTTAATGATTAAAAGATGAACATCAGAATGTCACATTTTTGGCTCAGACTGCAGAGGCAATGAACGAAACTGATACTACACATTCCCTGCTTTTAATGTGTGAACAAATGATGCAACACTGATGCGGCAGCTGATCACTTAGAAACACAACTGGGAGTCAATTTTCCCAATTTTCCCAATACTTGACCCAAGATTTTGAGTCAAAGATGAGCCTCAATAAGGTGTTGGGTGAATTCTGGTGCACTGCTGACAAAAGTCTTACCTGTGGACTGAAAGACACCTGGGTTACACTGGCAATATCGAGCTGCAAAAGTCTCCATCATTCTATCAATCTTCTGCGCTTCACCTGGAAGTCTGAAACTCCACAAAAACTGCCTGACAGGGTAAAGTGGAAACGTCAGCATGATACATCAAATTACAATGGAAATATTATGGGTGTCTCAGCAAATTAAATAACAGTATGCATACATTTATTTAAAGTAAAAACAATGGACACATTGTTTTTAACAATATAAGGGCCACATATGGCTATGCTAATGCTAATCATGCAGAGCTTTAATGTTGCTTCAGTGCTGCTATATCTTAAGGATACACACAAGTGTTTAGACATACACAGTTGAGCCAAGCAGTAAAGCTTGTTTTAATGTGGATGGTGGAGGAAATATCATCTCACCTCAAAGCTTGGACCAGGTTGAGGTCGGCAAACTCATGAAGCTCCACAAAAGCTTGTAAAACCTTAATGTTGAAATCATCTCTAAAAACGATGACAAAACAGTCAACATTTAACAGTCAGTTAGGATATAGGCTAAACTACTCTTCTTTTAATGTGTTTTAGGCCAGTTATAAATAATCATTATTAAAAACATTCATATAATATTTGGTTTTTGGCTATAAAATGTGCCATTTGAACACATGTAAGTGTTTTCGAAAGGGCAGCGATTGAAACAAAGTAATGAACCAATTTATCACAGCACGTACTTGATTACACGAGCTGAGGTCAGGCCAAGCTTTCACGCTCCCCTAATCAGAGCCACAATAATTACTGGCTCCAGCTCCTCTCGTAAATACTATTAGCAGTAATTGGTGTGTATAGTGCGTGCGCCACACTTTCTACTAGCATACGAAAAGCCTGAGTTGTAGACGAGCTGCAGGCTAGTGCACGGCAAAGATGGCCTTACAACTGTTATCAAACTGGACAGGATGCCTACGTGGACAAGGCTATTTTTACATCTAACAAATACTGCAAAGTATGTCAAGCGCACTCTCCTGCGCTCACAATTGTCCAGCTGCTAGATTATTGCTGTTACAAACCTCGCGAAACATCTGTGGAACATACATGATATTTACATTTAGGAATCTGACAGACACTTACTCAAAGCAACCTATAGAGCCTAAAGACATTTGAGCTGTTTGTATGTTACCTGGGAATCGAACCCATGGCATTGTTAGCATCATGCTCTACCTCAAGTGAGCTATCACTATCGTAGCTAACCACAGGTTACAGCAGCCGTTTCACACACCTTTCAGAATTGTTTATATTTGTTTTGTATTTTTCTAGTGAGTTTTTCTCACTTCAGTCACCCTGGTCTCACCTACTGGGGGTTGTACGGCAGTAGTCTTTGTGAAGCTGCTATGAAATAGATTAACCGTGACAGGCTCCTGTAGTACAACTGAATTTTATTTGAAAATATTTCTCTTCCAGTTTATCCAACATTACTCTAAGTGGAGCCAATTGTAACCAATAGAAAGATATATATTTCAGAAAGGGGTCCCTCACAAAAGGTTTATTATATTTTAGCATCCCTATCATCATAAAGTTTAGAAAAACCCGTGGGTTAAGGAGTGTGTCGAAAATGTAAGATAAGCCCGTATGTGGAGTCTGGACAATATGCTAAATATTGTTTTGAAGACTGGTGGTTTTCATCTAAGTAATTTCCTGACAGAACAATATCTTCTTTATGAAAAGGCTTTATCTACCATTGCACATATATCTTTCACAAACACAGGTCTTGCTGTGTGAGCGATGCGACTCACCTCTCCCCTAAATAATCTCCTATGACAGTTTTGTTTAAGCCTTCGCCTTTATAAAGAAACTGCGCGATGTCCTCAGGTGTGTGCTGCAGAAGATCATTCTCCAGAAGAAATTGAATTCCCTGCAGAAACGTCTGAGATGTTAACCAGGCTGCCCGAGCTCGCAGCAATACTTGAACAACATCTAATCACAGCCTAAGTGATGATACGCTGTTTGTTTGTGACCGGTGGAGTAAATATAACAATTGCAAACATTTTCATCGAAAACGATACAGATAACTTACCTTTTTAGGATCCATATTAAATTTCTTCCTTCCAACAGCTATTTGCTTGTTCCTCTGAGTACATTTGCTGTAATGTAACAAGAGAAAGAAGCATGAAATACAATTATTAAGCAACAAGTTAAGATATGCAATACGCAACCCAGTCTCAATACTAACATACAAATACTAACGGTTGACAGACAGGCAGACAGACAGATAGATGGTTGACAGACAGACAGGCAGACAGATGATTGACAGACAGACAGGCAGACAGATGGTTGACAGACAGACAGACAGACAGACAGACAGACAAATAGATAGATAAGACTGTTAACAGACAGACAGACAGACAGATAGCTAGACAGGCAGACAGATAGACAGACAGATAGACAGACAAACTGATAGATAGACAGACAGACAGACAGACAGATAGATGGAGAGTAAGAATACCTACTTTTCTCTGACGCATGTTAAATGCTCAATCTCTGTCATTACCTCAGAGATCTCAAACTTTAAGCGCTGTAAATAAAGACAGTGGTTACCGATTTTAAGGCATAATATTGTAGTTAGAATACGATCAGAAAACATGATTTTTTCAAATAAATCTTAAAATCAATAGAACATATAATAAATACTCAAAAACAAGTGTTTCTGAGGTGTGGAGACATTTTAAAGGAGATGTCATTTTTAAGAAGATACCTCAATGTCATCTAGTAGCTCTTTTTTTCTTCGTCTGATGTTTGACAGCTCGTCTCTCTCTTCACCTGACAGATCATCAGGCACTATTGGATAAAAAACAAGACAAACGCTCTAAAGTCTCTCTTTTAATAAATCTATATTCTTGACCTAAACTAAATATTCAGAGCACATTTAATCCTTCAAATCAGAGGGCCTGTTACGGTGGAGGCTCCAGCCTCCTCAACGCCGCACCACCAGAGGGAACCCTCTCCAGAATACTGACTGGATTCCTGGCGAACTACATTTCCCATAATGCAACTTATCTGCTGTTGATCATTTCCTGTTTGCCACCTGTTCCTCATCACTGCTGCCTTTATAACCGGACATTTTCCACTATCCATTGCAAAGTTTTGATTTGCCATGTGCGTCAATTCTAAGTGGGTTTTCCTGATGGTTTATTCGTGTACGATCTGGACTGTTTATTGATTTTTCTCTGTCTGCCCTCTGATTTGGATTGTTTACCACTGTTGATTGTTTGCTGCTTGACCTTAGATTGTGTTTTGGATTCTGATTGTTTACTGCCTGCCCAACTTCTGCCTGCTTTACAATTACTCCACTGCTTTGCCTCTGCTACCTCTGTTTGCTGTTGCTTACCTTACCTGTTGACTATTCTAATAAAGAAGCTGCATATGGATCCTAACTCATTTGACTTCGTTACAGAGCCTCACATATAATAATAATGAAACTAGCCCTGGAAACCGCAAACCTGTCATATTTACAATTAAAGTGCTTGGCAGAAAAAAAATATATATTTACGTATTTCACCTATAGACAATAAAGCTTTTTTAGGACTTTTATGGTACTGTTCTAAACTTTCAATTTCTTTTTGAAATGACAATGAAAGTTAGCTAGCTTTTAAATGAAGATTACGACAACCAAAGATCAAAGTTGAAGTGTGTTGTTTTTTGAATGTTAATTCTTCAATGTTCCCATATCCTGTATTAATATACAAATGCAACTTTAATAAGCCAAGTGTAAGTACTGTTTGGCTATGGTGCTGTCAAAACATTGCATTGTTTAGCATCTCTTGGCTCGACCAATGGCATGAAGACTGCATGAAGTGTTTTTCTTGACCAATGGGAGACGGGAGAGCCGTTATTATTATTGTTATTGTTGTAATAACAATTACACACTTTACCTTTTTATTTTGGTGCCTGCTACAACATAAAAAAGCCCACACTTTTAAACACTGTATCCTCCTATGTGTTCGTTACTTAACTCATCTGAAGCCGTGTTTGATCACCTCAGATGTTTAATTAAGTCACATAGGACCTTATTTATTAGGCTTTTAACTATTGAACTGACTACAAACTTTCACAAGTAGGACAGACTGCTGGACAGTTTGGGATGGGGACTTCGGTTGCTTGTGGCTCAGCCGCTGTAAATCTGGTCAATATGAGTTCATTATATAATAGCACCTTAGGCACAGCAGGATTAGAGGAGAGACGGGTTTATAAGAGAGGCAGGGGGGAATTTCCTGTGCTTGTCTGGTTTTGCCTCATGACAATGGAGAGGAAGTTGAGAATGAGTGCATGAATCAGAGTTCAACCTTAACAAAAACATCATTGGCCTGATTCATTGCAGGCACACTGAGCTTTTAAATTCAGTGCAATGGCACTTTTCGTTCTTTAATGATTTTATAAAAAACACACTAAATCCTAATGAGGAACTATTTGTTCGTTACGCAACAGGGTCTGGGCACGGTCAAGTCTAACTAATATGGAAGTAAAGGACTAGGGGTAAAAATAGAATATTCTTTTCAGATTTGAACGTCTGTGCCTCTAACTTGCCTGTGGAACTGGCAAAAGTCATGAAAAAGCTATTTTGAGTGGAAAATAGTTAGAAATATGGATGCAGTATTAGACCACAGGGCAAACATACATTGGCCTGAGGCTCACTGTGAAAATCTGTTAGCCAATTGTATGGCAGACTATTCTGGAAACAGAAAATCATTATTTTAGGATTCCAGACTGCTGTGCATAAGCTAATAAACTTCTTTCACTTTAGAAAGAGGAAAATTAAGAATGACTGAAACATCCACAGCTAGCGATGATTTCACCGCTTTGCCTCTTGTCTTGTGGGAAAACGTGTCAATCTGAAAGCTTCATACCATCAGTATGACGGACACTTCGCTGGGAAACCATTACAGCTGCTTGTGAAAGAGAACACGCTGCTGACTCCAGTATCTCTACAGTCTAAATCAGACATGTTATTGAAGTTAAAGTTACATTTTTGGTGCTGAGAACAAATGAGGAAGATACATTGTATTTCAACACTGATTTCAACTGATCTGGGGCCGTGAATTCGGATATTAAGGTTTTTGCAAAAAGCTGTGCTGTCTGGTTTCTAACACCCTCTTTAATCTACACACTGGCCTCAATCCCTCCAGCTGTATCTCATCCCATTCTCATAGCAGAACAGGATTCCAGCTGCTTAAATCCTCGGGCTTACCCTGATATTTACCACACACTGCATAGGGAGTTACAGTACGGGACGTTTACTGTACACACATAGATGCGCTCAGGCGCTAACCTATTCCATCATAATAACAGCACAGGTCATCTCCAGAGGTTTGTGTGCTCTGTCATGCTTCTTAATGCATCTGTCAAGCATGGTAATGAATATTGGTCTATAACATAGATAATGTATCATGCCAGCCTTCATGCAACCTTTTGGGTTGTTTAGTAAAGGTTCTCTTGAGGTTGTGCTTATGTGGCCATTTAAATCACATATCATCCTCACATTTTTAGAAGGAAAAATATTTGCATTTCTGTTAAGCAATGGAACAGATGGAGTGGTCAGAGAGCTTATCTCTGTCCAAAGGGGAAAAAAGTTCCTGCTTCCTTATCGGTGTGTGATTCTGTTTATCCTCAGAGTCCCCTTGATTTGTTCCCTACTTTATATTTATATTACATATATAACATATATTTAACACATATATTTATGTGTTATTTATCAAACAACAGTATTAAAACACCATTTAGTATGTTTTTAAGCCGTTTGGTTTATGAGGACACAGGAAGTGTCTTCGCAAACCTGTGTCATTATACACATTTGTGTCCTTGTAAAGCATCATTTTAACCTGGTAAAAATACTGTAATACTAAAACGTAATTATGTTCTGTTTTTATGTATGTGAATTTAAACAAATAGGTAATGATGGACTTCTACCAACCACTGTATGATTTTATGCATAGGCGACTGATTCAGTCTTTATACCTGTGACCTAATCTATTAGACTGCTTCACATGTGATGTCTTGTGTAATATTGGTACCCACATCTCCTTCAATTACCCTTCATGCATTTAGAAAACCTGCAACGGATAAAGCAGTAATGCTCAAGAATGCACGGCTGCTAAATCCAGCATTCCTGGCATGAAAGAGATGGGGCTCAGGGACAGTCTTGACTCAGCGGGTGGAAAACTGGACAAGGATTCTTTGTACCAGTGACTGTTTGTTTTCTATCTCCTGGTGAGACAAGAGTTTTTGACAAGTCCATCAAATAGCTATTTCAGTTTTTCACTTGCACCTTTTACCTCTTTTGTTTCCAAAATAAAAATATTTGTGCTTAATAATAGCAATTCACCATTCAGTTATTCCAACACTGGTTTAACTGTTGCTATAGCTAATAAAACATCTTGGAAACCCTTCCAGACCTGCTCAAAATCAATTCCATATGTGGCATCCACACCACAACAAACGCACCAAGCACTGAAAGCTCTCTCTTATTCTCTCATCTCATGGAACTACGTCCACTGAAAATGATGTTTCATCATTAAACATGCAGTTTTGCATCATGCACCATTATTATAATCATACAATAATATACACAGATTACATCCCATACAATTGCTATCATTTTTTTACATTTATGCATTTGGCAAATGTTTTTATTCAAGGCAATTTGCTGTGCAGTCAAGGTTAACATTTTTAGGCAGAATCGAACCCATGACCTTGTGGTTGCAAGCATTACCGGTTGAGCTAAAGTAATAACAACATATATAGTTCATATTGTATTGACCTCAGGCAGCTTTTGAGGCACAGTGTCCTTCAGATCTCAGTTGGGGAAGTCACCCCATTGATGAGGTTTTGACCACTGCCTGTGTGATGCCTGGTGCCAGACGGCACCTCAGGAGAGCATGGACCAGACACCAGTGGAATCAGACCCAGAGTATGTAAATAAGTGCCAGGACTATCTGCCTCACTATCTCGCTTTGATCAGTCTGAGAAGGTCCTGCTCTTTGTTGGACTGTAGCTCAGAACAAAGCTATGGTAAAACTGGTAAAACAGACAAATTTGCGGTTCTGATAAAAACACACAGTATGTTAGAAAGATTGTCCTTGACTTACTAAATGCCTTTTTTCAGTCAGCCATCTGCACAGAAAAAGGAGGGAAAGTGGTTTTCCATTTGGTTTTTCCCACGGTAAGATAAGACCAACTAGTCACTGATTCCAAGGCTTTGAAGTTGCCTGGATCGGGATACAGGACGAACTGGGAAGACGTATTGAGCCTAATGGTACCTCTACATCTCCTTGCCCTCTTGTTCTCATAGACATTTACAATGGTCTTGGTCAGATAACGTGATTACGGTTGTAAATCAACATAAGCGATGAACTCAGCTGCTTAAATGTGCCTGAGTTGTCTGGCTTTTGGATCTGGTGTCTGTTTCTCTTTACCCCGGAATTCCACAAAAACTCCCACAGAGTAATAAAGTCCAATATCTTAATCACTTCCTTTACCTCCATGGTAAACCAAATGCAGAATCATTGCAGAACCATCTTCTCAAGCCTATTGGACCACTTGATAAATCTTGCCCATACAAAATGTGTTCAACCATGTTTGATATCTGTCTACTGTACCAATAATCCCATGGACCAGATGGCTATTTATGGGCGCACAATCAACTGTGTTATATTTGACAACATCACATATTGGGCCTGCATCACATGTGTAGTTTGTGCAAGTGTATAATTATAAGGATTAAGTTCTGCATCTAAACAAGAATGACAGACAACAAAGAAGTACACAAACATTACTACTGAAAAATCTAATTATTTTGTGATGGTTATTGGTATGATTTCAAAGCTTTTAGAATCGGTCTGTCATTAGTTTTAACACCAAGTAAGTCATTTGAAACAATAACTGTTTAGCTAGGTGTATTTTTTTCTTCACAAAACTATGAAAATGTCTGTTAAACAGCAATTCTATAATGAGGTCAAATGTAGCATTTCTTAATGAATAAATTGGTGAATTATATATGGGTCTACAAAAAACACGGGCACTTGAGTAATTAAATGCCCCGTGATTCCTTCTGGCACCCACAACTGTACTCATAAACATCTTGCGAGCGACTTCAAAGGATCTCCACATCAAACAAACTGACGACCTACATTGCGATACGAGCGGCTCCGGCAGTGAGACTGAAGCGGTACAGATTCATATTTTAAAACACTTATGACACCAATGTCATACAATAACTCGCTATGACTTTACGTAAATCTTCATGCAAAAAATGAAATAAAAAAAATACAACAGATTTCTCAAAAAAGCAACAACTGTTTTTCTGTTAAAGAAGTAAACATTTTAACCCAATAATTAATATTAGTGTAAAAAGTATTAAAAATTGCCATACGACATTAAAGTTTAGGAGAAAAACACTTTTGTCTCTTAGTATTTTGTAATAACGATTTATTAAATATCCTTCGCAAGTGTATGTGTCTCAAAACCTAGTAAGCTGCCTACCTACTGTGTATAGGCTTTAGGTTTCGAGTCGGGTGAACGCACCAACGAGGCTGAGAAATGCTGTCTAGGTAGACAGCGTGCTGTGCTTTGAGCCACAGCCAGAGATTGACAGCCGCTTATGCTTGCGAATACAACACAAAAATCTTACCTCGATTATCTTCGTCCATGTTCATCCTTTGAATGGTCGTGATCCAATAAATTTACGGTGTTATTAAAAAAAATGTTATTTAACAGCGTTTTGTGACCCTAAAATTCAATCACATAACGCAAAAATCTCAGCTCAACCTAACCCAGTTCAGCTTTTGTGGGCTGTTTTAAAAATCATTCGCATAATCCATAAATTTCAGTACACAAACGCGCATAAATCCTGGTAAAAATAATAGAAATATACGGAGCGCTTCCCGTCTGCTCTTAATCGCTTGCCTCCATGGAGAGGACTAGTGAGAAGAGAGCGCTTCATTTAGCCAACGAACAGAGGCCCCGCCCATCACTGTAATCCATCAATAAATGACTGATCTGAAAAAGCAGCAATAATTTTATTTCTAGTTTGTTTCTTGTTTCTTTTTTTACATAGCCTACATAACACAATTGCTTAAAAATGCATAGTTTAAAAAGAAATATAAACAATAAAGCAGGCATTATGTTTCATAACCTTTACATACGCATAACTAAGAATTATATTTCATATATTTATTTTTATTAGAAAACTCGTGGTGCCTAGCGCAGTCTTCTTCGTGCACGAGTATTATCAACCTTTTGACATAATTAAATGAATTTAAAAGACACAAAGAAAGACCTTATCAACATCCTGAACTTCATAAAAGTGATGTCAGCATGAGGTGGACAATCCCAAATCATCGCAATAACTACAGATCACAGGAACTCCTCGGTTTTCCGGACAGCAGAACCACGTCAGCCGATATTAGTCACACAAGCTTAGGTAAGCTTACGTAATGATCTCCTCAATATTTCAGCTCTTGTGTTTCATTTTATTAGCATAGTTTTGAATGTTTAACCATTTGTATTTCACAGCAAACTGGTTTTGTATTTACCTCACGGGCATCGTACAGTCAAATGAACTTAAAACTCTTTTGTTTGCTGTTGTTTCTCCTCACATTTACCACAGTATTTATATTCTTCAATAAAATTTTGTGTGTCTTAAATTGAAGTTGGGGTGAATAATGTAAATGATCCTGTGTGAGGAAATGTTATGTAAGGTATAACTGAATATGACATAAGCACACAGTTAAACACGTTGCGTGCACGGAAGAGTCTCAATTAGGTGCAGGACAAACAGGGGCTTCAGGGTGGGAATGACATCCTGGGAGGAAAACAGACATCCGCTGAATCTCAGGAAGAGAATGTTCTTTCCACTTTTCCTTTTCAACTGCAAAAAATCACGCACAATCTTTACTCATAATGCCCAACTGTGACCAAAAATGATGAAAATGATTTTGTTCATCAACACAGCTGAACTGGCTAATTAAATATTTAAACTAGCATGTAATTGCAAGTAAATGTTTCAAACACAAACAAAACAAACAAAAAACAGAAACCAGTTATTTACACCAGCATTGTGTGTATCTGTCTATCTAACAAAACTTTAGGCCAGCCTAAAACAACTTAGCAACTACATAGCAACCACACAAAACACACCAGACACTGTTGGAATTAACGTATGGGAATTTCTGAAGGTGGATCAAACACAACATAAGAATTTTAGCTAGACTCCTTTTCTGATATGTTGTATATGTCTTTCCATTTGAAGGTATCAAGGGAGATAAGAAAATAACCTAGTACCATTTGTTTCATACTTCATTTATAGCCCCACTTCCAACTTTTATGTAAGATTAACGGTTTGGGGGACAAGATGGGGGAATTGCAAATTCAATGGGTGTCACATGAACAGAAGCTGGCAGAAGCTACCAATGATATCACAGACAACAGACATTATTCTCATAAACATTTACATAGATGCTCCCAATACAGCTGTGCCAACATGCAAATGAATAGCTTTTTAAGATAACATCCTTATGACATTTGAATTTGTTTCCTTGTTTTGTTTCTGTTTTTAACATTAAACAAAAAGAGATATTAGATAATTATATATAACACAAATGTATGCATACTCATAAACAGACAGAAACACAAAGACAAAAAACAAATAAACTATTTACTATATATACAAACACAAAATCCATGATGGTGGAAGCAAGTACTTTGAAGTAATAATTACAATACACGATACACGAATTTTGTAATAATTCAGTAATTAATAACATAATATAAATACAGGTACTAATGGTAATTCCATCTGATACCACAACTGTATAACAAAACCTCAACAACATATTTCGCAAAAAATATGTACGTAAACTGATGCGCACCACTGCCATCTAGAGGACCTGGGTGTAAAACACGGAAATCAATCTTTAGTCATGATTTCATTAAGAAGTTTTAGCATATAGTTTCATACATAAATGTGGGGTTGTATATCGTCACATTTTAAAAATCAATAAAGAACGAATGCTTTCATCATATTACCAAGATTTGCTTATGTAGCTGAAGTTGTTAGACGTATTTTGACCCGGAAGGTTTTTGTATGTAGTTTTTGAGGCGTGCTTCACAGATGCAAACTAGTCGACATGGCACACAGCTGACGAAGGCATTGATTGAGTGGAAAGGTGAACCGGTTATCGCACAACTCAAAAGAACATTTCCGAGATGAAAAGACTTTATTTCCAGATAAACTTCATTATAATTTCTTTAAGCATTACCATGGTTCGTTTGTCTTTTTCTAAACTCACGAGACCAACGATACCGGCGATTGCACATTACTTTGGGACAAAAGGCAGGTACGAGGAAGTAAACCCACATCTGACAGATGACATTTTATTTGTAAACACCTCAATGGTTCGTCCCCCGTCTCCAAACTGGCACGCTATTCACTTGGTGTCTGTGATAAGACATGGGACGCGTTATCCGACCACCAACAACGTGAAAAAGCTCGCGCGTCTCTATGATCTGGTGTTATCTGACGCGCGCGGCACAGCGCCGTGGCTCAGTGACATTAAGACCAAATGGAAAATGTGGTACACTGAAGACATGGACGGCAGGCTGGTGGAGAAAGGTCGAGATGACCACAGGCATTTGGCAATGAGGTTGGCCCAGTCATTCCCGACTTTGATTTCCGAGGATAATTTCCGTGCCAACCGCATTGACTTTATCACCAGCTCCAAACACCGATGCGTGGACAGTATCAAAGCTTTCCAAGAAGGTCTCCACAAACTCTGGGACGTGCAGGGTGGGTTTAATCGGTGTCCCTTCATTACACTGTTTATATTTAACAGGATCTGGGTATGAAATTTGTCAATGCTTTTACATAACTGTGTTTTATCACGCAATAAACTGTCTTACATTTTTGAAACATAATCTTTGGAACACATGTAATTTTGATCAATCATATTTTTTGCTAAACACATAGATTACAGGTGCAAGGTGTATAATCCACTGAGGTTTAACCCTTGTGGTTGATTAGCCCTTGGTAAATAACTCATAATTCTTGTCTTTGTAGATATGGATTACAAACACTATGTGGACGATTCACTCATGAGATTCTTTGATCATTGTGAGAGATTTGTTGACAGTGTTGAGAACAACAAAACGGCTTTAAATGAGGTTCATCGTTTCAAGTCCGCAGCAGAGATGGATGTAGTACGGAGAAAAATTGCCAGTCGGCTTCAGATTCCATACTATCAGATCACCCCAGGTAATTATATATATATATATATATATGTGTGTGCGTGTGTCTGTGTTTGAATATGTGGTTACGAGGACATAAATGTGTATAATGACATGTATAACAATTAAAGTTTAAAAAGTTATCTTTTCTGTTAGGGTAAGGGGATAGAATATACAGTTTGTACAGTATAAAAACTATTACGTCTATGGAGAGTCCTCATAAACCACATATGCAAACGTGTGTGTGTGTATTGCACCATACTTTTCACTCGTTGCAAAGTTTCGGCAATTATTATTAGTTTACAATGTATATAGATTAATAAAACAAAATGACTGCCTGATTTTTATTTTTTATTTGCAAGAAATGGCAGAAGCAGCTTTCTTTTTGTGCGCCTATGAGTTTGCCATCAAGTCTGAGATCTCCCCCTGGTGTAATCTGCTGGATAAGTCGGATGCTGAGGTCTGTATGTTAGTTGGAAATTGCTAGTTTCAGTGAAGTGGATTTTGTAATAATGGTTCAATATATCAGATCTGTTTCATATACTTGACTTGTAACGCAACAGTCATTGCTGCTTTGTTGTTGAAATAATTACAGAATACACTATGGTTGCTGGGTAGAACATACAGAGCATTTTGATTTGGTTTAATATTAGTGTAACACATCTGCATGAGTGTATAGAGTTTCACAGCTGATCAGTAACATGATTTCTCTTGTAAGGTCCTGGAGTACAAAAGTGACTTGAAGCAGTACTGGAAGAGGGGATATGGATACGACATCAACCGTAAATCCAGCTGCCCTCTTTTTCATGATATTTTCAAGCGTCTTAATAAGGCTGCTTATGACTACAGGTAAAAATATTGAGTAGTTTGATTCCCATGTTCTCGTTTTAAAAAAAAGCATACTGTCATGAGGATCAAATTGAAAAGGTTTATTAAGGTTTATTTATTATACTACATATATACTTTAACTCAATGTATGGGTAATTGTCCCAGTAGTTCTGGGACACCCGACTTTTCTTCATATACTTTATACTTTGTTAGGTCTTAAATTACAGTCATAATGGCTTTAAAAAGATCTTAAGGTCATTTAACTTGTTTAAAGATGTAAAAACCCCATTGAAACATTCTGTGCCGTTTTTGGTTTTCTATAATATATGCTATATATGTATGTAAAGTATATGTTATAGTATGTAAAGTTGTATTAACACATTTCTGTAATCCACCAGATTTGGGGAGGTAATAAAAACGGGCACCATTCAGGTTGGTCATGGCGAGACCCTGCTTCCTCTCCTCTCTCTTATGGGCTTCTTCAAAGATGAAAAGACTCTGACAGCAGATAACTTTTCCGTGCAGCACAAACGCAAGTTTCGCACCAGTCAGATTGTACCGTATGCAGCAAACTTAGTGTTTGTTCTGTACGAATGCAGTGATGGACTCCGGCTACAGTTGTTTCTTAATGAGAAGCTTATACAATTTCCCGGCCTAAATCACTCTGCTCCACTGTATGAAACAGTGAGAAAGCATTACTCAAAGCTTCTTCACGGCTGTGATTTTAATAAGGAATGTGACATGCCTCAGCCAAATCTCAAGAACACAGAACTGTAAATCAGGTTATTAAATTGATGGACTACAGGGATCAATCACTGTGTGCTTGCAAAATGGTGAAATTTGTGTGTGGGGGGGGGTTGTACTACACTGACTGTGTTTTTAAATTGTCCTTTTGTTTACTTCAGTTTTGTTTGTATGTTTTTTTCTTTTTATACTATGATTGAAGATCTAGTGTGTTTATTTTACAGGTTACCAAATTACCAGGTGGTGTATGGAATGTTTTTTAAATTTGTGCTTTAATTTTACTTTCTTAGTACACTTTATTTACCAAAGTACTGGAGAAATGTGGTTTTAAGGTTCCAAATATGTTTTTTTGTTGGAAATAGCGTTTTCTAAAAGTTAATTTATTGTATTTAAATTAAAGTTAATTTTTTAAAACATTTTCAACAACCAAATGGTATTGTGCGTTTTTATAAAATGGTTGTTTTCTTATCCCCAAAAGCACAAAACATGCAAGGTTACTTAATATAAGGGTCAATGTATGAACAGATCGGTAAATCTATGCGAAACATTAAATTTGTAAAATTATGGCAATTAATTTGTTAAATGTTTTTATTGAAAGTTATTACACAGTGCAAACAAAAAAAACGCTATTTTCATAATTATTCTTTCCCTGGGCTGGTCGCGCGTCTTGGTGGAAGCTTCCTAGGTTTGTATTGGATTCATGTTTCTAGGCCATGTATTCGCTATTAAGTATACTCTGTTTAGTATGTATATATGCTCTGTGAAAAAGGGATGTTACTTAATAACTTACATCAAAGTTTTGGAGAGTTGAGAATGTGGTGTCGTGATTGTGACGTGGGTGGGTGGGAGGAGGATTTCAGGAAGAGCGCTGAGTGCTACGTGTCCAGTAATTCAAACTTTCTTTTACTTTGTACGTCTCCGAGGGTCCGCGTCGTGGGAAAGCTTCGGCCAGCGCTATCGCTTTGAGGCATTATGTCTGGGTTAAAAAAGCAGAAAACGGTACGTGTGTCAAAAGTCGCCTTTCTATTGTTTCCTTCTCGTTGAACTTTTTTCAGTGTTCCGCCGCACAACAACTACTTTACAAAACGTCTTTAGATTTCAAATTTGCGAGCAACATCGTGCTGGACATGTAGAGTTTTCACGTCTCGTAAAAGTTATCTGTCTGGCCAAACGTTTCATTCAACAGGCAAGTAAGAGTTGCTTGTTAACTGATCGCTCTACATTAGGGAACTAGTACTATGTGCTGGAAGGATGTGTTTGGTGATTCAGGGTACCCTTGTCATCACCTTGATGACTAGACTCAACATAGGAATCAAATTATTTGACTGTAATAGTCAAGTCACATTTATTTATATATGTGCCATGTTAGAACCAAAACTATTATAGTGTTGTAATTTAGTAATTACAACACTAATTTAGCTGATTTAGTAATTTAGCTGATTATGAAGGCTTCTATGTGTCCTGTGGCAAAGGGAGACTTATCAAAATAAAAAACCCAAAGCTTATGTAAATCAACCTGGGATTTCCTGTGTTTCCACGGACCCTGGAGGTGCCGAGAAGGGAGCGAGAGAGCTAAATGGCCCTGTTCCAGCTTTAGCTGGCTACCTCTCTGTGAGTCTGTATGAATGACTCTGTTTGTTTCTGTAGTCCTCTCCTTAAAGCTGATTCCAGATGACAGAGCCAGACACACAGGAATATAATGCACAAAACAGAATTGTTCATTCAGAAAATTCAGTGGTTCCGAAGAAAAGGACGTTGTGTTTGTTCTTTGGTAACTTCCCTTCCTTAGTCATCGTTCAAATGTGGCTCTGACAGTTAAAAATACCTCTGTTCTCACAAAGTTAAACACCAGTTTCTGAATCTCACCAGTTGTCCTTGTAAGACCTTATGTATTATGTGATATTTGATGTTTTATGTCATTGTTCCTTATCAGGCAAGGTCAATATGATAAGAGATAAGGTCCTAGCATACCTCTAGGCTATAATAGCTTTCTGGTATCACATAGATCTCATTTTCCACCCTGTTTTGTTTGTAGGCCCTGCAGAGAGCGACCAATGTTGTGTACCAGGCTCACCATGTAAGCAGAAGCAAACGTGGCCAAGTGGTCGGCACCAGAGCCGGTTTTCGCGGCTGTACTGTCTGGCTTACAGGTGAGAATTTCTTGTAGTCGGACCTACAGGGACAAACTACATGGAACACATTAAGTTTAGTTAAGGTTGTGGGTTCGTTTTCCAGGGAACGTACATACTGATCAAATGTATAGCTGGAATCACTGTAAGCGTCTGCCAAATCATAACTGTAAAGGGAATTCCCTGTAGTTTATCCCGTTTATGATGTTCTCCTACAGGATTGTCTGGTGCGGGAAAGACTACTATTGGATTTGCTTTGGAGGAATATCTGGTTTCTCACGGCATTCCCTGCTATTCGCTGGATGGAGACAATATCCGACACGGCTTGAACAAGAACCTGGGCTTCACAGCAGCCGACAGGGAGGAAAATATCAGACGTATCGCTGAGGTGGCCAGACTGTTCGCAGATGCCGGACTGGTTTGCATCACCAGTTTCATTTCGCCATTTACTAAGGTATGACGATATTGTGTGATGTCAAGTTCCGGTATTACATAACAATTTCCAAGATCTGAAATAGGACGGGCTGAGACAAGGGTTTCATGTGTCATGCACTGACTCACAACAGGATCGTAATGAAGCCAGGAAGATCCATGAGAGCGCATGTCTACCGTTCTTTGAGGTATTTGTAAATGCACCGCTGGAGTTATGTGAGAGCAGAGATGTAAAAGGACTATATAAAAAAGCCCGTGCTGGAGAAATTAAAGGTAATTTGTTATGGCATTAGTTTAGCGTTCCCAAGTTCCTTATACTTTTGTATTACAATATATAAATTACATAAATATAATGTAATCGTTGTGCTTCTAGTGTCACTAAACACAGTAAAATGATTGTTTATTATTCCTTTGATTTTTTCGGGAAAACCATCCCCCCCATCTTCCATTGATTAAACAAACTGAAAGCTCCGCCCACAATGACATGCTATTGGTCGAGCCAATGTTAGTGTTTAAGGGAACTTTTACAAAATTTTCAGGGAACTTAAAACACAAATGGCTTATTTGTAATTGGGGAAAGTATTTTTAAATGGAAACATTAATGACCTAACAGTTTATGACTTTAAAGCGCAGTGCAGTCATTTTACAGTTTACAGTAATGTGATTCACATAAGCACACAGAGAGTTGGATTTTAACGGCTGTGTTTTATATTGCACAGGTTTTACAGGAATAGATTCTGACTATGAGAAACCAGAATCCCCTGAGCTGGTGTTAAAGACCGGAGAGCTCACTGTAAATGACTGTATTCAGCAGCTAGTGGAGCTTTTGAAGGAACAGGTAGGTCAACATTTCATTTCTAGTCCTCAAACAAAACACTGTGTTCTGGCACAGTAATCTCTGTGGCTGCCAGAGAGCAAGACTCCATATTGTCAGATTCAAATAAGTAGGTCAAAACCACTAGATTCGTTTTTACAGGATATCGTGCCCACTGGTGTGACGGAGGAAGTGAACGAGCTCTTTGTTCCTGAAAACAAGCTGGACTTGGTACTGAGTGATGCCAATATACTCCCCACTGTAGCCATCACAGAGGTAACACAACACCGCTGTGGAAATCAACCGTTTCGAATGTTACCACAGGCGTTTCAACACAGTTCAGTTAACTGACGTTTCATGGTAACTTGGTTTCTTTGACATTATGCTAACAAATATAAGCAATTCACTGATATTGGTAGAGCATTGTGTTAGCAATGTGTGTTCAGTTCGATTCCCAGGAAACATATACACAGATTAAAAAAATTAATAACAAATGTAAACATTGCATGTACTGTAGTCAAATAAAGATGTCCGTCAAATGTGTTTGCTTTTGGATAAAGATTTCTGCCAACTGCATGAATGTAAATGAAATGAACGTTTAGTTCTGTTTGTGGTCCTGTAGCTGGATTTGCAGTGGGTGCAGATTTTGGCTGAAGGATGGGCGACTCCACTGAGAGGTTTCATGAGAGAGAGAGAATATCTGCAGGTCTTACACTTTGGAACTTTGCTTGATGGTAGAGACATTTCCAAACTAGCAACACTTATGAGAAAATGTCCTCCTCAAACCAACATTTCTCTAGACTTTTGTTGTGTTAAAAGTAATTCAAAATAATATTTAGGTGGGACCATAAACATGTCTGTGCCCATCGTGCTGCCCATATCCAAGGACGACAAGGAAAGACTGGATGGCTGTGCTGCTTTTGCCCTGGAGTTCAGTGGTCGCAAGGTGGCGATCATGCGCAACCCTGAGTTTTATGAGCATCGTAAGGAAGAGAGGTGTGCCAGGCAGTGGGGAACAACATGCCCCAAACATCCATACATCAAGGTGAGCAGGCATCTTACTATACATATCTTTAATTGTTTTACTTGCCGATCTGCAGTCGACTAATTGCACAATACTTGTTACGCTTTGTGTAGATGGTAATGGAGCATGGTGATTGGCTGGCCGGTGGAGACTTGGAGGTGTTTGAGCGAATTAGGTGGAATGATGGTCTCGACCAGTACCGTCTCACTCCACGGGAGCTAAGACAGAAATTTAAGGAAATGAGAGCAGGTAAAAAAAAATGAAGCCATGGAAGTTAAACATGGGACAGTTTTATGTGGACTCTAAGGATAAAGACTACAATGCTACTTTTACTGTAAAGAAAGACTTATTTATATACATATTTTTAGCATACATATACTAATATAATATATATAGCATACATATACTAATATAATATATATAGTATATATATTACATATATTCACTACCTAATATAACACTATAATGAGGGTGTAATAAATGTTGACCATGTGATTTTTGCTATTCTTGCAAAACAAGTTTCTCCAGCTAGTATGTAGTCAGCCTTGTAGTTACAAATTGAATCTCTTTCCTGCAGATGCAATCTTTGCCTTCCAGCTGCGTAATCCTGTGCACAACGGCCACGCGCTCCTGATGCAAGACACTAAGCGACGGCTGCTAGGGCGAGGCTACAAGAACCCTGTGCTGTTGCTGCACCCTCTGGGCGGCTGGACCAAAGAGGATGATGTACCTCTAGACTGGCGCATGAGGCAGCACGCTGCTGTGCTGGAGGATGGTGTTCTGGATCCAGCAAGCACCATCGTGGCCATTTTCCCCTCACCTATGATGTATGCTGGGCCTACAGAGGTCAGACTTTGGCTTAACATGTTACTTTGAATTAAAAGGCAGTGGAAGTGTTCTTAAAGGTGAAGTAATTAATTTATGCAACCATACAAAAGCCCACAAAAGCTATGCATTAATGTTTATAATTTTCTAACAATGCGTTTTTCTTACAATCTTAACAGAATTTATCTGAAAACGGGACATAAGAATATCGCATGGCCTCTGTGGGCTTCTGTATGATTTAACATTTTTTGCAGTTATGTTTGATTTCCGTTAGTCGCAATACATTTTTGTCAGTTTTTACAAATGGCATGTGGCTTTTGCAATACAAATAAATTCAATTGTAAGTCAACCCAATTGTAAACCAATATAAGATTTATTTATTTAATAAAACTTTATGCCCTTACAGGTACAGTGGCACTGTCGGGCCCGGATGATCGCCGGGGCTAACTTTTACATTGTAGGAAGAGATCCAGCAGGTATGCCCCATCCAGAGACAAAGCAGGACCTGTATGAGCCCACACATGGTGGAAAAGTGCTGACCATGGCACCAGGCCTCACCTCTCTAGAGATTATTCCCTTCAGAGTGGCTGCATACAATCGAGTTAAGAAGGTCATGGACTTCTATGACAAGGAAAGGTATGACAACATTTTTAAGTCAATTATTTTACAATGTTTTATTCTTCTTGATGAAAATTGTCTGGAACTTCATGCTTATAAAGAACCGAAATCACATGTTTTTCTGTTTTTAGAGATGAAGAATTTGAGTTCATCTCAGGGACTAAAATGCGGAGCCTGGCCCGCAGTGGGCAAAATCCTCCAGATGGGTTCATGGCTCCCAAAGCATGGAAAGTTCTTGCCGAGTACTACAGCTCTCTACAGAAGGACCAGTAAGAAATAGCCAGTAGCCTGTGCAGTACAGTACAGCTCTATATAATGTATTTCTTTAGGAGTTATAGAAATAGGTTTATAGAACAATGCAGTATATATACTACAAACCTACAGTATAACAGCAAGACTGTATAAAAATATAGTACAAAACATTTATTAGACTCACATGCTCCACAATTGTTTTTTAGATAAATGTTATCTATATTTATGCCCTGAAAATTACTTTCTAGTATGATATGGAATCTTTTGTTCCCAGTGTCTCCTTATGGATCATTTCATGCAAACATTCCAAGTAACAAGACCAATAATTGTCCTACCTCAACTGGAATTGTTTGCAACAATACTGCTCATTAATTTTGACAGTATTCTATTGTGGAGAACATATTCTATTTAGTCACTTTTTATGCAATTATATAAAATTCTTTATAAGAATTATTTGTACCGCAAGTAAATAATGACGACAGATAAATTTCTAAGACTTCTACGTACAAATTCTTTTTTTATAGTGTACGTCCATAAGCTTAATGTAAATCTGGCATTATGTTTTTAAACATTCCCAAATGAATGTCTTATTGTAATTAGTAACATAAATGTGAAAGATTTGTGACGAACACAAACAGCAAACGCTTAGGAATTCAGTGTGATGGAACAAAAGTGTATTTATTGCCTTACTGTCTGAAGAAACCATCCTAAACATATTATCATACAGGAAATGTGTTTAATTAATTCTACCTTTTGTATAAACTTGAGAGATTTACATCGTTGTTTCATACAATATTTGGTGAATTGTGCATCCCTGGCAATTAAAAGTCCATTAAGACACAAACCCATGACTATTTAGTTCTTGTACAGTGTAAACAAACATTGTCACCAGGTTACAGGAGTTCTGACTCCTGATCTAAACGTTTCAAATGAAAAGACCAGTTATAGGCTATTGCAAATTAGAAGACCTAATGACATCAAACGCACATTCATTTCTTGTCTCTCAAGACACAGTTTTACTTATACTTTTGTTTCACTTACGCCCTCAAACCCCAGAAATAAAACCAGACTGATGACTAACAGCAGAGTCTTGGCACTGGCCCCATATTCAAAACAGAAAGCTTATATTATGAAAGCCATATTATGAAACAGCTTGCAGTTAAGTAGAACAAATCAAAATATTTTAGTGCAATAATATTTAATGTTTTGCAAATAAATATTTACACAATACACCATCACGTCACCTGTTCTGGGCTTAATTCAATAATTACCTGTAAACACAAATTATTTACTCCCTCAGCCAATAACAATGTTGAGGTTCTGAAAGTGGGTTAAATTTAAATGTTTTCATTTTCTCATTAGCATGAATTAAAATCATGTTCATGAACACACTGGAGTTTCTGTGCGCTCACAAATAAGCCAAACGTGTGTTACATATAGCTACATTTTTAGATAACAACTGTACTGTTACATTCCCATCCATATAAACCTTTCTGAGGGTGATGATTTATGTAGCAAACAAAACCACACAACCAAAATGAAGGAATAAATCCACATTCAGACACAATGACAAAAATAACAAGATGACGACACTGCAGAAAGAGATAATCAGAGAAATGGCAAAAGATCCGTTCCACCATTTATAGACCCTGAGTTCACTCTTTTGCAAAACATGACATCTTGATATGCCACAAATAAGGAAGATTAACTAGGTCTAAGTTCATGTTATTTTTAAAACAACAGCAGCAGCTCATTCAGTCCAGTGGTACATGAATAAACGCCTCCTGCACTCCTGCAGATTTGGACTTCTTCATCTTTAGGATTGCCTTTCGCAAGTCGTCTTGACTAATCGGACGGATGTAATCTTCCTGTGCACTGTCATATGGGATACAGGATTAACAGATTAGTGGAGGCAGGTTAAATTAGTACAAACTACTTAAGCAAGATAATATGGGTTACACTAATATGGGTTACTTGACAGTATGTGCACTTGTAGTGTACTTACAGTGTACTCTTAAAAAAACCACTGGTAACTACATGTACTTATGGGTAAGGGTTAGTGTTAGGTTCAGAGTTTGTACATAGTAATTAGACAGTGACAAGAAAATACTTTGTACATGTGAAACAGGATTGTACAATAAAGATATTTCCTTAACATGCATGCTTTACATACTGTCTTTCTTAAATATTTTAAAGCTTCTGAATTTTTTAATAAAACAACGTTATTTTCAGACTAACTTCTCTGCTATGGACACCAATTTCCACTGTATGTGGTAGAGGTCTATATAGTGAAAGAAAAAAATCAATGAGAACTGTTTGCAATTTACCTTTCTGTGGTGTTGTGCACATAGTCACGCACACAGAGCAGTGCGGCATCTCTGCACGTCTCTCTGAGGTCACTTCCTGAAAAGCCCTCCGTCTCTTTTGCTATTTCACTGAAGTCTACAGCAGATTCCACCTTTACATGATGAACAATGAGTCTTAAAGCATTTGCAACTCCCAATAACCCGACGGTCCGTGAGATCCCGGTACAACTACAAAAATACTTACGTTCTCATTTTCCAAGATAAGTTTCAATATGTCCTTTCTCTGCTTGATATTCTACATAAACAAATAGCAAACGACCACGTATTAGAAGCACTAGATGATTTAATGATTTAATAATAAAACATACTGTGGCAAATGTATTAATTCAGATTAAATGTAACATATTTGAATTAATACTAGATTAATCTTACCGGTTGATTGATGTGGAATCGTGTGGGCATCCGCCGGAGTATAGCAGAGTCAAGATCTTGTGGCCGATTGGTGGCCCCCATTATTATGACCTTTGGGCAGGGAACACGGTCACAAAACTCAGTTGAGGTTTATCAGCCAAAGTAGGAACTTGATTTGTGTCTTCTCACATGGGCCAAAAAATCCCTACCTGGCAGTTAAAGTCAGTGTCTAGTCCATCCCATAAGCTCATGAACTGTGCCTTCATCATGGCTGTGGCCTCATGATCTGAACTCGAACGACTCCTCAGAAAGGAATCTGAGACAGAACGTGTAACAGAAGTTAAACTGACGAAATACAGAAAACTGACCAATACAGAACAGACAGCTGCAATAAACACACACACAAAGGTTGATTTCCAGTGATCCATTGCTGTGCCAAGATGAACCACAATGATACGTCAGTGGTGGCTGTGTAAGTGGTAAGTGCAAGGCATCAAAACAAAAAAATGCATTTACCAATCTCATCAATGAAGATAATAGAGGGCTGCAGTTTGATGGCCAGAGAAAACACAGCTGCAGCCAGTTTCTGAGACTCTCCGTACCATTTATCAGTGAGAGTGGATGGCTGTAGGTTAATAAAACGGAATCCAGCCTCCTTGGCAGTAGCTTTGGCTATCAGAGTTTTTCCACACCCTGGAGGCCCATACAGCAACACTCCTGGGAAGACAATAAGTAATCCACCTCA
>JAZGTJ010006096.1:0-25822 GCA_036877575.1 Botia almorhae | reverse complement strand
GGTCTAACAGCAGTATGTGTGAATATGACGGTGTGTTTGGTTTCTCAGTGTCGGGAGGCAGGAGTCGACTGCACCTCATTGATCTGGGCAGCTGTGTGAAGGTTCTGAGTAAGACGCGAGACAGCACCACAGGACTGTGTCTCTCTCTGTCTGCCCTGGGCAACGTCATACTGGCTTTAGTCAATGGCAGCAAACACATCCCTTACAAGTAAGACTATTTATAGGCCTCTACTGTATGAAGGCATGATATATTTTAATAGTTTAACGGTCTTTCAGGCTGGTCTTGTCGACCAGCTAAACCAGGTAGACCAGCCTAAAACACTTTTGGAGTTGACTGTCCATCTAATTATGTATCTGTAACAACTGTTTTAAGATCATATCTGTTTGTTCATATTTCTTCTGTTTGTTTAGTCCAAAACACACGGGTAACTTTTTAATTTCTGAATGTTACAAACTTACCTACGAGCATTTGCTTTTACAGTAATGTGAGCAAAGCAATTCCCTAAGAGCTCAACTCATTAAAGATGCAACGCAATACGTGCTAATTCTTCAGAAACACATCTCATATGAATAATACATACAAACTGACATTTTCTAGCCCTTGATGTGAGCAATTATTAGTGGATTGTAATGCTGCATGGGGTCTGTAGAGAGATTTTAACCTTCATAGCCTCTCAGGGGTAACAGCTACTGTAAATGTATTGGCTTGTGCCCGGCAGCCAATAGAGACGGTTTCAGGTCAACGAGGTTCAGCTAACGTACCTAACACAGACCCTTTCACTGGAACTGCTCCTTCCTTTCTTTAAGCAACATGTTAATTTGGGTTAAACAGTCACATGTGCATGTTTCAGCAGCGTTTGTTTTATTTGCACGGTTTCTGTTCAGCTCCCTTGAGGCTTGTAGGGATTTTATGCCACGGCTCCTAATTTAATCACGCCGAATTTACACTGCAAAGCATCATGGGGTTTAAGCCTGGAATTGTAAAGCTCTGGAGAGCTGAGATTTAATTAGGGTTTGGGGCTTTTTGGAGAAATGCAGCATTCGTACTGGATAAGTTGAATTAATATGCATGGATCATAAACGAAGTCACCATTTCATACAGTGATTTAATTGGGGCTAAATAATATTAAAGCTGCTTTACATTCCTCTAATTGGATGAGTTAACCTCTCTGATGTAATGTCATTAATTTGGAATTAAAGTGGTCAGTGTGGGGCATCTCTTCAATACACGATATTTACATTTCTTGCTGTATGTTTGCTGTGCTCATAACAACTTGACATTAATCGCAAATTTTACTCTGAGCACATCAGCAGAAAAGCACAGCAATCAAACCAGCACAGAATATTCTGGTTTTAACAATACACTCTCGCTTTTATGATATAGATAATTGATTTCTGCAACAAAACAAAATAGGTTTACATGTGCATATCACAATGGCAGCTGAGTCATCCCTGAAAAACAGCTGTATATGTCACCTTTATCGGTTACCATGGAGAGGGCAGAGAGAAAAGGATGTGCTCTCTCTCTTAAGCTCTCTCCGTCTGTCTCTCTCTCTCAAGCTCTCTCCATCTCTCTCTCTGCTCTCTCTCTCTAAAGATAGAGACAGTGCAGGAGTCATTCTTTAATAAGGTCATCAAATGGAGATGGCCAGACAAGATTTCTTATATTGTTAGATTTTAATTGCTAATAAGGACTGCATTAAATGAGTGTGTTAATTAAAATAGTTAAGGCTTCATTAAAATGGTTAATAGCACTGAAGCTCAAAAGCCTTAGTTTGGAATGTAACTATATAGAGCAATATTAAAAACATACACTTTGTTCTGTGAAGGGAAACTCATCATACAGTTAATGTATCTGCAGTGTTGACACATCCGGTAACACAAATGCTATTTCACTAATGTTTTATATGTTTTTGTTGACAGAGACAGTAAGCTAACCATGCTACTACGAGAGTCCCTGGGCAACATGAACTGTCGCACCACGATGATCGCGCACATCTCCTCCTCTCCCAGCAACTTCTCAGAGACTCTCTCCACCCTCCAGATTGCCTCTCGTGTTTTGAGGCTAAAGAAGAAGAAGGCTAAAGTAAGCATGG
Organism: Botia almorhae; assembly: GCA_036877575.1. NCBI lineage: Eukaryota > Metazoa > Chordata > Actinopteri > Cypriniformes > Botiidae > Botia > Botia almorhae. The sequence continues at coordinate 23,726 of JAZGTJ010006096.1, read as the reverse complement.
TATGACTCCGTTTCTCTGACATTTTTCAGAAATATTCTAAAATGTATGATGCACTAAATATTAAGATAAATAGATTTGCCCTCGTAAGTTATGTTTACCGGTTTAAAATACATTCTCTTTTTTAGCAATACACATCCAGTTCCTCTGGTGGTGAGAGCTCATGCGAGGAAGGAAGAATGCGTCGCCCAACTCATTTAAGAACCATCCATTCAAGAAATGTTGTTGATTCAGAGATGCCCCTGCTACACATGTCTAGTGACCCTGAGGACTATTCCAGCAGTGAGCAGTCATGTGACACAGTTATCTACGTGGGCCCGAATGGGTCGGCCCTCTCAGACAAAGAGCTAACAGACAACGAAGGTCCTCCTGAATTTGTGCCCATCATCCCATCCCTGCATAAAAATAAAGCAGATCACAATAGGGCTCCTTTGACATCCCAACCATCCCAACAACAAGCTGTAGCTCTGATTGCCCAAACCTCACAGTCTGTACAGCCGATGCAAAACATTCATGCTCAGCCACTTCCACCTGTGCCAGAAGAGGGTCCTGAGCCAGGTAAAAAGGAGAAGGACTGTCTTAAGTGCAACACTTTTGCAGAACTTCAAGAGAGGCTCGACTGCATTGATGGACGAGAAGAGGTTACCAATTTCCCATTTGAAGAAGCCCCCACCAACAGAGTTACCAAATCTGAGTCTGCCCAAGTTCTTAAGGGAACCCAGCAATCCAGTTCCCCTAGGAGAATCTCTAATGACCAGCAACTGGAGGAGATCCGTGAGGCAGTTGAAGAAGCAGAGATTGCTCAATTAATTATTGAAAGCTTGGCACAATGTTCGACAGGCAGTTGTGGACTCTCCACCAGCAGAAGTGTCACAGGTAGTGGTGGTGTTGGGCAACTCACTCCTCTTCAGAGAGCTAAGAGCTCTGGTTTACATGACAGCAAGGAATCTATCAGTGGTGGGAGCAGCAGTGAGGGTAAATCTCGACCTATGGGTTCTCCACGGTTAGGCATTGCCAGTCTTACCAAAACTGCAGAATTCAAACCACCATCATCTCCTTCTCAGCGCTGCAAAGTGTACACCCAGAAAGGAGTCGTGCCTGGCACACCCCCTCACTCCTCACAAAATCTTAATAAAGATTCTAGAAAGTCATCCACAGAGTCTTTGCTTAATTCTGAGTCTAGAACCTCTCCAGTGGGGATGAGTCCACAGGTCCTAAGGAGATCCTCTTCTTGCAATAGCCTTGGGTCAGCAGAGACACTATGTGATGATGTTCCCCAGCTGCCTTTGGACAAAAAAGATTTGAAGAACAACACAGCCACAGTTACATTACAACAACCTTTGGAGCCAAATGGAGAAGATGAGTTGGTATTCACTCTGGTGGAAAAGATGACAATTAGTGGGGTGATGGAAAACGGAAGACCAACCAGTATTATCAGCTTTAACAGTGATTGTTCAGTACAGGCCCTAGCCTCAGGTTCAAGGCCTGTTAGTATAATCAGCAGCATAAGTGAAGACCTAGAACATTACAACACTGCATCCTGCACTACGACTTCTACCATTTCAGAAGTCAATATTGCTAAACTCCTGCCTCTCAGTAGAAATGAGGGGGAAGTGCAGGCTAGCTGTCGCTCCTCAATCAGCTCATGGCTGAGTGAAATGAGTGCTGGAAGTGATGGTGACCAGTCATGTCACAGCTTTGTTGCCCAACAGTGCTTTGGACAAGGTGAGGGGCTAGCTGAGGACAGGCTTGTGAAAATTCAAGAGGAAGTTGACTTTGAAGGTCTTCCTGAGTCAAATGAGCAAACAAATTTAGGAACTGAGAATGATTATTATGAAACTGACAAAGTGAATGATAAAAACACATCTACTAAACACAAACTAGACAAAACATCCTCAGCCACAGCTTTAAATAGTTATGTTCCTTTTAAGACCAGCATGACAACTCACCCTTGTGCTGCTGTTAAGCCTTTTGTTGTGCAGGACTTACAAACCAAAAGCCCTTTAGTCAATGACCCCAAATCCCCACGTATTCCTTTATCAAATGAGATAAATTTTGATGATCCTTGGATGAAAAGGGAGAGTGCTGAAGAAACCAACCCTAGGGAGATGGTCTTTGAGACAAATTCTGAGAAGAAAACATCTGAACCTGTAAAAAGAAAATGTCTTATTGACAAACACAACTCTAGCAGTGAAGCAGCATGTTCGCCTGACTCAATGAATCGAGTGGTGGATGGCTGTGAGATGGTTTTTAATGCATCTGAAAGCATAACTCAGGTGTACTCTGCAGACATCCTCAGGACAGGTAGTCTCCCTCGTGCATGGCATCGGTTAAACAAGCAGGATGGTCTGGAAGACCCTTTGTACCGTTATACAAGTGGAGAGTACAGATGTCTTGGGGTTACTACCTCCACGCCCTGCAGTCCTAGGGCCACACTAGAAAGGAGATGTTCAGGGGGAAGACAGGGTCTCTTTTCCCGTCAGAGAGGAATCCCCCCATTACCACCTGTAAGAAAGTCTAGCCTTGACCAGAGAAATAGAGCAAGTCCCCAGCATAATCCAGGAAATATTCTTCTTGGCAGCACACCTGAAGACCTAGGTGGTAAACATAAAGGACCAAATGCAGAGAGCAGCAGACTATTTAGTGCCAAACTTGAACAGTTAGCAAACAGAACCAATTCTTTAGGGAGGTCCCATGGGACACATTATGACTGTTATTCCCTGGAGAGGGCAGAGAGTTTGACCTCTCTGGGCTCCAAAGGAGCAGTAACTAAAGACAGCACAATGCCAAGGACAGGTAGGAGCATCACCCGTGGCTTGATCTCATCTCCCACCAGTGGACCAAATGGCAACAACAATGTACCGCAGTCACCCAAAGCAAGTCAATCCAAAATTTCTGCAGTTAGCAAACTCCTTATGGCAAGTCCTAAAGCCCGAAGCTTATCAACATCTAGCACTAAGACCCTCAGTTTCTCCACAAAGTCCCTCCCACAGTCAGTGAATAGAAGCTCGAGTTTGCCACCCAATGGAAAGAACCAGAATCAAAATTCTTGGTCAACACAGTCCCTAAGTCGCAGCAGGGGTACAGGGTTAGCCTCTAAGCTACCTTTAAGGGCAGTGAATGGACGAATCTCAGAGCTGCTACAAGGCAGTGTCATCTCACGTGCTTCCCAAGGACGAGGGACTTCTGAGGCTGAGGAGAAAGGAGCAGCAGTGCAAGGAGATGAAAGACCAGTGGTCCATACTTTGCCTTCACCTTACAGTAAGATTACTGCCCCAAGAAGACCCCACCGCTGCAGTAGTGGGCATGCCAGTGACAACAGCAGTGTGCTGAGTGGAGAGCTTCCTCCAGCCATGGGAAAGACCACCTTGTTCTACCACAGTGGTGGCAGCAGTGGCTATGAAAGTATGATACGCGACAGTGAGGCAACAGGAAGTACATCATCTGCTCAGGACTCGATGAGTGAGAACAGCAGTTCCATCAGTGGTCGCAGGAGTCTGAAGAATTCAAAGAAAAGAAGTAACACTGGTGAGCTTATATCACAAGAATCTTTGCACTTAAGTCCAGAATATCATGATTTGGGTAACGAAAACATTTAATTAATTTCACAATTTTATTTTTTAAATATTAGATGTAATATTTAAACAATGGAATCTGCTTAGTTTTTGGTTGATGAACTTCTTGCTCATTGTTTACATGCAGATGTCTTGTTATTTTTGACACTGTAGACTATCTTTTGTTCATCTCAGTAACAATTAGCCCTTCATTCCAAAATGTTCCTATAAGACATGTGGACTGATTTCTAAGTCTGGCAGATGTATTTGATGGCTCATTATGGTGTCCTACTTTCTGCCTTTAAAATACGTCTCTTAACAATGAATGTAATCCCAAATGAACTGTGCTTTACAATATTTATTGTACTACAGGGCTTCAGGTCTCATTCCAGATTAATTGTGGAAGAAACAGAAGTTTTTATCCAGCTCTACTCCCTCATACATGCTTGAACGATCTGTTATGATACTGGTCTTTCTCTGAGAGCAGCTGCCAAGCTCGGCTGTGGGTGGTCCTTGAATATTTAGTGCTGAATAAATCCTGAATACAGACCTGCTCTATCGTTTCCTCAGGCGAAGAATTTCTTCGTTTCTCAGCACCACAAACTTTTGCATGCTGCTTTAGTTGTGATCATTTAAACCTCTGGAACAACAGGAACAAAAGCTAGACCAGTATACGTTGAACCGCAAATAAAAGCAGTATTCTAATCATGCTGTGAATACACAGTTTGAAAAAAAGCTTTGCAAAGAGGGCAGGATACAAAAACACAACCGCATTTTGCCACAGAAATGTCCATCAACTGTCATCGTTATGGTTCTTCTGAACTCTCTCTAGTGTCTAATTATTGACATGGAGAATGAGAGAAGACTGGAAACTTGACTGTTTCTGTGTCATCTTCAGACCATATGACAAGCTGTAAGACATTAAAATTACCTTGTTCTTCAGTTCCATATCAGAAAACACACCAGCAGACCTGGAACTGTCATATTTTGTACGAAAGGCCACTTCTGGCTAATTCTTCAGTGTAGAGCTGATTTCTGTTGACTGGTCAGATAAGATGCTGGATTGTTTAGCATGAACTTAACCTAGTAAAAATAATTCCCTGATTGTTTGGTGAGTCGCATTCTAGGGTCTAAATGTAAGTAATGCTTAATTAAATCAGCCTTGACTTTATAGACTTTATCGTATTAAACGATGCAATAAAACGTTTGTCATTCAATTAAAAAGTAATATTAAAAATTAGTGTTTACATGGAGGTTGTCATGAACTCTCAATTCTTAATTTTAGAGAAACATAACCAAAACATTTTTAAACAGAAAGCTTAATATGTCATTTCGGCTCTACGGTGCATGTTTTTTAAGAATATTTTATGATTTTATTTCATCTGTAGGGACCCAAAGACGGCGGTTAATTCCTAACCTGACCCTGGACACCTCGTCCCCGGTGAGGAAGCCTGTGATCAGTCCAGGGGTGCGCTGGGTGGACGGGCCCCTGCGGCCTGCACAGAGGGGTCTCGCCGAACCCTTCGAGATTAAGGTTTATGAGATTGATGATGTTGAACGTCTGCAGAGAAGACGAACCACGGGCAATAAAGTAAGAGAAGTGAGCAGTTGTGAGTTTAAGAGCACTTCCCCTGACTGTTCTGTAGATGGATGTCTCACTCACTGTTGCTGTGCCCTCAGGAAGTGCTGTACTTCAGTGCCAAACTGAAAATCCTGGAGCATCGGCAACAGAGAATCTCGGAGGTGAGGGCCAAATACGACTGGCTGAAGAAGGAGCTCGAGCAGACCAAACAGCATCTGATGCTGGAGCCAGAGAAATGGACCACTGAATGTGAGTAGCATCTAACCAGCTGAAAAAGAACATTCTCAGAACATTCTCTAAAAGTTCTCTCAAAATGATCGAAAAACGTTCTTGCAGTAATGTTAGTAGTAATGTAACTTTATTAACATTATATATTATATATAAATTCAATTCTTAAATAGTTAGTGGAACATTTTATAGTCATTACAGAATTAAAAATTGTTTGAGTAACGGTCCTATAACCAAGCAATAACTTTAAAACAATGTCTGGACATAAACTGGACATTTGAACATTCAAAATAAGATTTTTAATGTTTTTGTTAATGAAAACGTTAGATAAACATTCTTACAACTTAAAATTGTTTACAATCTTTTACAAAGGAGACATTTATGAACACCGGTAGTGATCATTGATTTAGTAAACGATGATTAAATGATAGAGAACAGCACAAACACATCAGCAGATTGAGTGTGATTTAGGTGTCTGCATCGCAGTGGTCTGATGCACACATAGTCCAAGTATATTCAGCATTACCTGATTTGCATAATTCCTGTAGCGAATCAGGCGTTAAAACAACACAGACAGCACATGCAAATAAACAATGTTATTTATGGGTGCAATTCATTCTTAGTGCAGTCACCCTGGAGTGTAGTTAAAGCTAGAATAGGCCATTTCGGAGAGGCTAGCAATAGCATGCTAGCTTTTAATTCCTGTCAGGATGTGAAAAGACTGTTAACCAGCATAACAAAAAATGTTTCTGGAAAAAATCACCTACCCGCCTTTAAATGTTCTATTGGCAAACATAAGCGTGGTGGGTTTCTCATTCTCAACATGTGTTTATTATAATGGTTCCTCTATTTCTGCAGTTGACCTACAGCAGACGTTTGAAGTGGACTCTCTGGAGTATCTGGAGGCTCTGGAGTTCGTCACAGAACGACTGGAGAACCGAGTCAACTTCTGCAAAGCTCATCTGATGATGATCACATGCTTTGACATCACCTGTCGACGACGCTAGATGATTCGCTGTGGATGAATAAGGACTATGGAAAGTCGGAAGGCTCAGCTGGTTGTATGTGGCTGTGTTTGTGCGTTCTAATGTTCAACAGTCCAATGATGGCTGCAACAGGAAAATCAAAAGGCTTAATATTTTTCTAAAGTGGGTTTTGGAGAGCACCAGAAACGCTGGACTTGGAGAGTTGGCCGAAAGAAAAACAGTGTGTCCCACATTTCTCGATGAGCACTCTGGAACTTTGGCGTCATTGGTCGCAAATATGGTTTGCCGTGAACGAAAGAATGATGTTGCCATGTGTGGGGAAAAAGAACAAATCGTTTAAACAAGATGAATGAAAAACAGAACTGAAAAGGACGACAAGTGCCTTGAGAACACTTCAATATCTTCTGTGGAAAGACGTTTCCATATCTGTGCACAAATGGTGCTAGCTTAAACAAAAAAATGCATACCGACAAAAAAAAGTTTAAAATGTACATGAAAAGAAAACGAAAACACTGCTCGTTTAATTAAGTGTTTAAACTCTTTGATTCACTGTCTTGGTAACTTGTATTTGTAACTGTTACTTGTATGTTTTGTATTATTTTTTGTATTCTCTCAGACATTGAGACCACCCAGAGTTTCATATGTGAAGCAGCACAGCATGATGTGCAGGAGCATGAATCTGGTTTCAGATCCCTGTGGTTCTGTTGGCATTTACAGCAGCGTCGCCTCAGGCTCGGATCGCTCCAGCGTGTCACGCCTGAGAAACGATAAGAATCCTCAGTCTGGCAGGACCAACAAGAACCGTTATAACTGATGCAGAAACACTTCTCTTTGTATGCCAAAATTCTTGTGCATTTTCAAACAACCAATGTTTTCTAAAGTAAAAACTTCCTAGCTAAGGGGGTAGACAGATCTGACAGCTGGGGCGGGGGTACGGTATAGAATTTATTAGCGTTGCTCATGAATATTAATTGCGTGACATTCACGTGTAACTCCTGATTTGCTGAGAAGCAGATCTTAATAGGTTGGCGCTCGCCAGTTGGCGAATGCTTCTGTTTGGTCCTAATATTGTCATTTTATGCAACTGGCCACTTTTTAGACCAAGCAACAAAAAACTAAAAAAAATGTAATAATCATTTCCCAAAAAATGGGAGGAACAAATATAGAAATCTGTCTGGGACTCCCCCCTCCCCCCTCCCATTGGGTTATAACGGTTGCTAGGATCCTGTTTCTACCATAATATTTTCAGGTCGGTAGCATGATTGCTTCCTGTAAGGGCATTTAGAGCTGAACATCTGCATTTCTCATATTTGAAACGAGCTGAATTTAATTCACACCTTCGTGCTGCATTGCAGTTTAGATTCTCTATGTGGTCTCGTTGTCAACCTGCTTTTACTTTGTTAAAAAAACTGTTTATATATGGTGCTTGAGATGGTTTCTGCTCTAAACGTTTATAGATGAAGATATACAGTATAGCCTGTTTCTGATACTAACTGAAGACTTCATACGCTTCTCCATTCACTTCACCCCTCGAACCCTGAGCCGCATCCCTGCTGCCCTTTGGCCATTGTAATGAATGAAGGATATTATTTATTTTTTACCTCAGGAGGCTGTATGACAGAGATGCTTATATTCTATAATTTATTTACGCATATTAGCCTGCAAAGCACTATGCATTAAAACTGTACAGCTAAATTCATGCCATATAAATATATAAATATAAACGTATATATTCCACTTGTATTGCTTATATAGTTTACTTTGCATTTCTTTGTAAATGCGTCTGTCGCAGATGGTGCGAGATGAGAGACGATACGATTTCAAGTTGCTCCTGATCACGTTTCATTCATGACGTTTCTTCATCACCACTCGTCACGTTCTTAGACATTTGTGGATTGTTCAGCTAATACATTGTGTGGTATTCAGTGCAATGTGAAAAGAATGTGTAATGTTTAATGCGCTTTAATGTTCACACAGATGGTTGCAAATGTACGACCTCTCTTTTGTTCACCTGGTGGTGGAACATATGGAAAAACTCTACCATGAGGTGTCAGAGACATACGATACAAGCCTGTGTCAACATGTTGCTTCATGTTTATACTGAGTCATACAGCATGATTTGTTGTACTAAAAAACAGAACCTGAAAACAGAACCTGAGTCAGAATCTGATTGACATGCGGATGTAAATAAAGGATGTTTTTGGAAGTGTAATTCTTTTTTTGCCTTATTCTGCACAACCTACTTATAAAAATAATTCATTTTAATCCTCTTTCTCATGCACAGAATAGGAATGCAACAGCTTTTGGTTGTCATAAAGTTTTCACAAATACTATACAAGATTATTTTTTCTTCAACTGGCTAAGGATTGTTTCTGTAAGGGTGTAATCCTGATTCTGCTGCATGGGAAGTTTGCTTTTTGATGGGATTTCTTATAAAAAAGCTTATGAAAGCAACTCCCAGTTGTTCTGTTTTTCTTTAATTATGGTTTTAATTCCATTTCAGATGTCACTTGAAATCAAATAAATATGCCTAAATCTCCATTTTTTTCCGAGAAGATATAGATGGATTTTGCGCCACTCCGATAAATCTGCATCAGACAGAACTTCATAAGCTTTATTTAGAAAAGAATTCTATTTTAATTTTGTGTGTGAAAGTTCACCCTATAGCTGACAGATCTCCTCCAGCGAATGCGTTTCTCATCTTATCTATCTAATCAGAAAGTCTGGGTGAAACATCTCGTTGTCATAATGAGGTGATTTCAATTATATGCCCGATTAGCAGGACGCGATTCTATTGTCTTCTCTTCAGGGTGAATCTGGTTATATTCATTCCAAAATTAAAAGGAAAGAAATGAAGGATGAAGAAAAGAAATGAAGAATGTCAAGAGCCATTAAGATTGTTTTGCATTTTGTCCGTTCTCATTTGAGCACAGTATTCATTTCAGCTCCGCACCTCAACACTCTCCAGACCATCTTTTTTCAATTAAAAGATTCATACATGTAATTCAGTACAACATTAATAATGACATTTTGTTTGAATGATAGTAAGCTGCTGGGAACTAGTCTAATATTAACCTTTTAACAAATGCACTGGTCATTAAAAGGGCTTTGCTTGCTAATTGCAAAATATAATTTCTTTAGATTTTGAGGCGAACTATGACCCAAATATTTCTTAACTGGTGTTTGAAACCATCCAAAAGCACATAAAGAGATGTGTGTTGAAGTGCAGCCGAGGTTAGTCATGTTCAGATGAATGATGTCATAGGCTGAACAAAGGGCTCTCAGCCTGAGTTATGAGTTTGGTAAAGCCTGCGGAGATACAACTGCTGACAACTCGTCGCTCTGTAGCACAACATCCTCTGTTTCCTCTTAAGCTCCTTTCTATCCAACCCAATGAGATTGTTTTAAAGATGTTATCTCAGCTCAGAACGGAGCATCTGGAAAAACTGTTTGCTTTATTGAACACAGAGAGTTATGAGAGCAGAGGAGCTGATATGAGACGTGTAATCCAGCCTCTCTGTGTCCCGACACTCGTGAGGGTTAAACAGATTTAGCAGAAAATAACAGAACTGGAAAAATGTCAGGAGAGACGGGACATCTGTGCACGAGCAGACGGGCTGTTGCGCTGGTCCACACTGGCGACGGGCTTCTGACCGGAATGTTTTTAATTATAATTGTTATATGAGGTCATTTTTGTCACACAGAAATTCTGAGATACAGTCTGCTGTGGAAATGTGCTGCAAACTGTAAATTATTCTGCAACGACACACAATCACGATTGAATGACTGGAGATTTATGATAGTCTTGAAGGAGTGAAAGAATCTGTTGATGTTTAGGCTCCATCCAGATCTAATAAGTATTGAATATTTTACGAATATGATATACGAATATATATCAAGACAAATATGAGAACATGAGCATTTATTGTACAGCAAACATGACCAATACAAGAACTCAAAGCACTGAGCAGAACACAAATCAGCCTGTAACAGACTGAAAATTCAGATCAGCTTCAGAAATATGTTTGGCCAGAGAGAGACCTTGTTGTTTTTATGTTTTTATGAAGCAGTGATTATTGAAAAGGTTGATGGTATGAAAACTGTTGTGTTACTATTGAATCTAAAGGAAAGACGTGTAAATGGATAAACAAGCGGTTTTAAGGACTACAACAGTCATTCGGCTGAATGGATGATTTCAGAGGTTTTTCTGTCATTCTGATAAAACAGTGATGTTTAAAATCTACATACAAACACAGCAGCAGAGGTGTTCCTGTATTTCAATCCCTCTGTGACAACTGAAGTGACCTGCATCATTCTAAAATTTGGAATTGTTCATTTTATATGTACAGTTAAATATTGTACATATAAAACGTTTAAAATGTAGATTTTGCTCTAATGTTCTGACTATATTTTTCTGTGACGAATAATAATTTTGATCAAAATGCCCAAAAGCTAAACGTTCTTTAAAAAAACTAATTTATAGATGAATTATTATTGTTATTATAATTATTATTGTTATAAATGAACAGCTGTTCTGGGGGGTCCACTGTTATTCTTAAAATACATAATAATCTGGAATGACCTGTTTTTTAGTTAACACAGAAATGAACCAGACAAGCACAGCGGAGAGAAATGTGGATTTTTCTCTCTGGCATGTTAAGAAAACATGAGAAAAAACATTCAGTTTAGTTAAATACTAACCAGCTGGTAGGATGCACACAGTGGCACAGAAGCAGGTGGCAGACACAACCATCCAAAAAAATGTCATTTAAGAGCAAATACAGCAGCGTGTTGATTGACAGCCGGCGTGTGAAAAAAGGCGGGGGAAGATTAACATCTCTGTTCTGTAGTCGTCCTCCAGGTGGTGTAATGAAGACAGAGCGGGCTAGACTGGACCCAGCTCGGCCTGGCACTCTGCCAGCTTCCTGCTCACATCATTAGTCAGGGCATGCTCCGCCCCATGGGTCACCTTCATGATGTCATAGGCCTACGGATGGGTGGGGCTTAGAGTTAAAACGCAGTCGTTTATCGACTAGTTATTGAAATGATGGAACTTTGTCACTGTCCTGGCAATTTAAAAAGCCAATGAGCATCTGCCCAGTAAACAGAGGATGTTGTCAGAATGTTGGCTAATGTTCCCTAAAAGCTTTCTCAAAGTTATGGTAAAATGTTCTTGCAGTAATATTAGGTGTCATTGTTATGGAGATGTTCTTACAATCTAAAACCGTTCGCTGGGTGATAAGCTGTACCTGTGTGAAGCTCCGCTGAGCTTCTTTTACTCTGCCCAGATAGTGCTGCAGCTTGCCCACTCGCAGGAGCTCCACGGCTCTGGAAGGATGAGGATCAGAGTGGTACAGCCTGTGGGAGAAGACAGAGCTCATGACTGGCTGATTTTTGACTGTGGAGTGACAGGAGACACGTCACACTAGCCCAGCTGTGTATACAAACTGTTTCCTGGGTTGATGGTCAGTTACGCAATTTAAAAGTCGTTTACAGACAAATATTTTTAGTCATGTAACACTCATTAATAACAATTAAATATGAATAAATTACTTCTATTTGTGACTTAGTGGTTAGAGAACAGGGTGATGAGTCAAGGTTCTGGGTTCAAACCACAGACCGGGACAACAATACAGAATGCAACAACTCACAACTTTTTGGCAGATATCTAAGGCTGATTATTTTTATGGTAGATAATGGATATGTTTACTGATATTACAGAAATATATTGCTGTACTATAAATTATCATCTGCAAGCAAGAATAATAATATTTTCCCTGCCAGGAATTCTTGAACAATAAATACGTCAGACATCCGCTGCTAATCTGCTCTGATCTCCTGTTAGATCTCACCTCTCCATGTCTCCCAAGAAAAGCAACATTGCTTTTAATTGCAGTTTTATTTATGCTATTTGAGCACATCAGATTAATGGTGGAATCTTGGCAGGAAACATGCTTAACGTCAGGATATTCTGGGACCATGAGTGTGATATTCCCTGTCAGATGAAAACAAAGTCTTTATTCCACAGTTCACGGGCAGCGGGTGCGAATCTGTGCTGAGACAGACGAACAGAGAGTTTCACTGTGTATCTAACTGGAACATAACAGTCACAAAGGTACAGAACATGTACAAGAGAAGAAGGATATACAGTGATCTGGAATGCTTCTCAACAACATCCATAACTCATCTTCCATCTGTGATGTTTGTTTGCGTGCATCAATGATTTATGCACAGTAAGACTGTACAATGTGACTCAAGAGAGTAAACAGGGTCCATTCTGATTTTAATCGTAAGCGATTTCTGAGAAACGCTGTTGAAAATGTAACTCAACACCCAAACAAACATTTGCATGAATATTAAATATATAGAGAATTGCTAGATGTGTCTGTGTGTTTAAAACATTGTGTTTGCACACAGTTCTGGTTGTGTAAATGAGATTATTAAAGTCAATCAGACCGATCCACACAATGTCATAACACTCTTGTAGCCAATCAGCAACAGGGGCCGTGTCTAGCAGCTGTTAGTTACTGCCAGTGTTGCAAAATGTGTTTGTTATTTTGAGGGTGGAACATTGTGTGTTTGTTTGGGTGTCGATTTCAAATATGTTCTCAGAAATCACTTACAGTATCTCTAACTCCAGAAACACACTGCATTTAGTTTCCACTCGTAACCCGATGAGCTTTGTGTATTTCATCCTCATGGTCCTGATTGACTTTCAGTCATAGGTCAGATCCTCGGCAGTAAAAGTAATGATGAAGCATTTGGTTCGTCACATGTTCTCAAACTCTCTGGGGGTTTATCCTGTGAAACAGCTCAGTCACAGACTGCCTGCACAGCCGTGGACTCTTGTATCATAAGACAGTCTCTATGGGGACTGGCTTTAGTATGATTCATCACATACTGCAGTTCAGAGCTGTAGTATATTGTCATGGGCTGCGTTTCTGCCACTGTCAAGGTCATCCAATAGCCGAGATTGATGCTTTAAGGTCCTCAGGTTCTTTTCAAAGACTCTTATGGTTTTTCTGGCTGTAAAAATGTCTTGAGGAATCAAAACTCTTTAAATGTTACCACAAAAGAATAAGGATTCAGATTCACAGGCACAAAGACCCCTGAAGGGTTTTGATGGATGTGATACAATATTCGGAGAAATACACTTTCAGTCCTGGAGGGTCGACTACACTAACTGTACAACAAATACAGACACTTACCATCCATGCCAACCACATTATTTTAAAGAATGAACAAATTCGTCTTCTCCAACAAATAATGGTCACTCTACATGCTTAATAGAGAATGCAGGCAAAATTAATAAAAAATACACTGACAAGGTGTTGCTATGCAGTTGCTAGGCTGTTGTGGGTCATTGTCAGATCAAAAGAACTCACCTAAAATCAAAATCCTTAATCTTAATTATGCGCTATAATAACAGTGAGTCTTGCTTTAGCCATCACTTCATCAAATATAAGCCTCTATATAATTTTTACAACAAACTGTACAATATTCCTTTATTTGAAATGGACATTCAATCTCAGGAAGTAGAATCAGAGAGAAACAGTAAGAGTCACAGAGAAACACAGTTAGAGTCAGAGAGAAACACAGTTAGAGTCAAAGAGAAACAGTTAGAATCATACAGAAACACAGTTAGAATCATACAGAAACACAGTTAGAATCATACAGAAACACAGTTAGAATCATACAGAAACACAGTTAAAATTATACAGAAACACAGTTAGAATCAGACAGAAACACAGTTAGAATCATACAGAAACACAGTTAGAATCATACAGAAACACAGTTAAAATTATACAGAAATACAGTTAGAATCAGACAGAAACACAGTTAAAATCGGACAGAAACGCAGTTACAGCTTTAAATAACTACAGGACATTGTTTTAACATGGCTAGTACACACATGTAGTTTGTCTTCAGTGAAGTCCACTCTTCACCTGTGGTCTAGTCTGACTGGTCATTGCAGGAGAAAACCATCAGCATCCCTGTGGCACTTCTTGTTGCCGTGGCAACTGTGAGAGGAAGGCCCACGAGCCGTAGCGACCTGTTAACGCTCCCATTAGTGTTCAGCACAGCCCCTCCATTCATCTCCACGCTGGATCATTACCAAGAACAAAGAGCTCCATCTCTGCTGGGAGCAGTTTTCAGCAATATTAAATTGCGATTTCTATCTCCCTGGCAAACAGCAACTTGTTCGCGAGCGGTAAAGAAGCACCCAAGAAAGACAATAACCTTTATCATTCATCTGCCTGTCAGACAATGCCAGCGCATTAACACACTGTAATCCGCAGCTTACATTAAAACTGAGCCTGTCAATCACTGATAAATCCCCTTGAGCACCAATCAAACTGAACCTGAAGCTTTTCTGTGATGCTGTTACTGTACATAGACATGCAAATTAAAAGCTCCGTTGGCCAGTGTCTAACCAATCAAAGAGGGGCTTTTGAATATGCATGAGAATGGGTGTCGACACTCACACACACCCATTTTAAATCTGCAGGTAAGAAAAGGTGAATTTTGCAGATTTGAAGTCGAAACTTGTCATTTGTCTGTTTCTTTCATTTTTCTTAGCAAATCAGGAGAAACATTTTCAGAAAAACACATTTTGAGGATTTTCTCCTCAGTCCTGAAGCTGTAAACTCCATTGAGCTATGACAGCACAAAAACTGTCCTCTAACTGTTCTGTTCTGTATACTGTATCATTCCTAAAAACAGTAGTGGTAATGACACAGCGGCTGGTTTCTTCATACATGGCATATTTGATTCATTTTCTAAAATTCATTATTAAGTTTGTGTGTTAGGATCTCTCGGGTCTTTCCCATCACTTTTCTGTGACCCTTTGTATTCCCCAAACCCATTCTGTAGAGACACTGTCACCTACCACTAACAACATGACCATTCTGTTCGGCCTGTCACCTTTATAACACCCCCTAACTGCCCCGACCCACAGCTGCCCACCTCTGACACAATCTCTGACCCCACAGACTAATAACAAAGCCCTCCATTCCAATCCGGCTCTGTTCCGTTCTTTTCACTCTGTGTGCTGTAAAACTTACTTTACTCTGCACCCTCTCTCTCACATACACGCCCACACTGTGCTCTCTGTGTCATTAATGCCTCCCTGGGCCTCCAAAACCTTCTGGCAGCTTCCCAGATCTGTGTGTGGTTCTGTTATTTATCTGTTTTCTACAGCAATGCTGTAGGTGTCCCAGAACAATCGCTCATAGTCATTTCACACCCATTTCCCCTCTGAACCCCTGATAGACAACACACATTTTCGACCCTGGAAAACTGAGGAGTCTTTTAATTAACTATCCGTGTTGTGGAGCGAGATCAGGTTTGCTTTGACCTCAAGCTAAACTCTTTTCTGAAGGATGTTAAGTGGAGAACACGCTCTGGTGATGATCTTCTCAGATAAAGTTCTGGCCGGGATTCAGCCGAAGTTTAAGTCGAGTTTAGTTGGAGTCTTGACTGTGAGATGATCACAGAGAAAGAGTGATTTAATCTCACACAGGAAACATCAAGGAAACCGTCACTGCTGCTTAAGGAACACAATATCTGTGCTTGTAACCATCCACAACTCTTTTAAACATGCACAGCCTGCGGCAGAGCCCAGCAGCACACTTGTAAACGTACAAATGTCATTCAAAGTGTCTGACAGTCAGACAGTTTCCAATTATTGCTTCTAGCAGTGGCAAATTATTAAAAATCATTAGGCTTTAATTTGCATGACAGAAAATATCTAAAGTGCAAGAGTCACAAAAAATGTGCCACTCAAGTTGAGTAAACCAGCTCGATATAATGAACAGGTACACATCTGTTGCTGGAAAACTGACTGTGGGCATCACAGTACAATATACATTATTATACATGCAGTGAAGTCACTCATCAGCGTCCACACAAACACACACTTCCTGCAGTCCTGGATCTGTGTCAAAGCTCAACCAGTGTTTGTCCGGGAGGAAAGAAACTCTGAAGATCAGAACGCCCTCAGTGGTTTAATCGCACGGAGCCCGACTCCCAGAAATGTGATATCTTCCACTTCATTGAATTAACTGCTTAATGTCCTCATTTACATATTAATGACACTTTAGCTTGTTCTTTATTAGACCTGGGCTGGTCTGGAGTTCTTAAAGCAACAGAACAGCAACCTCAAAAATATACTTTTTCTTATTCAGAAAATCGTTTTATAGCATTTTATATACCAATAAGCTTAAATTACAAGAGTTCAACATATTGGTCAAGAGCAAAGAATTGATGGACACAAACAAAAATTCTGTACTGTTAAAATACTTTAGTGTAAATATCTACAAACTTTGACAGTTATTTTCTGTCATTTCTGCGTGTCACCAAAGCTTGTGTATCTGGACCCTGTGAATTTAAGAGACGGCCAACACTCTAACGGGGAATGAAAAGTGTTAATTCTGTAATGTAGTGTTAATGAGATAATCACAGCTGAGCTACTGACAGCACAGACACCTGCATGTGACAGAAGGTACCAGAACCTGTGATGCATCTAAAGACGGCTGCACTATAAGTGGGTCACAGAGTTTATCTTGATACACTAACTTGATTTTAATAAAAATAAATATATGCAGTGTTTCTATAGCTCAATTAGCAGAGAATTACATTAGCACTGCAAAGGTCATGAGTAAAAATGCTTCTTAAATACACTGTCGTTTGCTTTGAACAAACCCTGCTGTCAATTTAGGGTTGTAAGAATGTTTCCCTAATGTTTCTGTTAGTAACAAAAATGTTATTTGGAAGTTCTAGAACCGTTCAAAATGTCCAGTTTTTAGATATATTAACATTATCGCTTGGATAAGAATGCTATTCAAAAATGTCTTAATTTTGTAATGTTTTTAAAATGTTCCACTAGCATGTTAAGAAAAACATTTTTGATATGTACAACATATAACATTAAAAACATTTTACTAACGTTAATGCAGGAACGTTTTTGATCACTTTTAGAACATTCTGAAAACATTCCCTGATGGCTGGGAAAGCATCTGCCAAATTCATAAATGTTGTCAAACTCCTGCATGGCAAGTTTCAAACATAGAATAAAAGTTCAAAGTGGAGCGCAAAACTTCGCCATACATAAATAATGAGCAGCCGCGATGCTAATTTTATAATCAAGTTAATTATTGTGAGAGGACTAGCTAAAAACAGCACTTGCTAATGAATCACTTTGCATACATTAAGCACTTCAGCAATTAAAACAATTCAGTGGCTCTCACTAAACTGCTTGACTGATCCCCAAATAGAACTTATAAGTAAACAAACGTCTATTTATCTCATAATAGCCAGCAGCACCATTAGTTAATATGCAAAGAAAGCAGCAGCGCTCTGCTTCTTCAGAAAAAAGTACTTGGGAAAAAGTTTTGTTTTGAATAAGATGTCGGGTGTTCAAGTTCCCATCTGGTGTGAAGTGTCTGTTATTGGTTTGTCAGGTGGTTGCTCTTTTAAAACCTCTTGATGCTCGAAAGATGACAGGAAGGGGGGCGGGCCCGGTGGTCTGTACCATTTCTGCTAACTGCCCGTTCAGAAAGCATTCATACAGCTAGCGCAGGGTGAGCCAATTCCAAAAATCATTTGGTGTCCCAGACAAGCCCCATAATGAACCTTGCAGTTCTGAAACGCAGAACAAAAGAGCATGACGGAGAGCGAATCAAACCGTAATGAAATGTCACGAAGCCAGACATTCAGTGATGACTCGCGCTGTCGCTTAAACAAAACCGTCCTCGTGCGTCTGTGTCTGGCTGTGACGTTCAATGATTTTCTGCCCAAACATTTGACGGATCGAGGATATGAATTCTGAAGACTCTGTTTTCAAGAAAATGAAGATAGCAAGTGCAATAAGAATAAACCCAAGGGACAAATATGGTATGACTGCAAAAGCAATTTCATTTGGTTTCACCTGGTCACACAGGTGAGCTGAATGACAGGTAAGTGGTATAGTAACAAATAATGTGAGGATTTTTTTTAAATATGACCTCAAATGTTTAAATATGACCTCAAATATGAACCGTTTTAAACTGCTAAATGACTCCACTTATCTACACTGGAATGAAAAGATTAATTATTTTCAAATTCCAATTTACCAATATTTAACCAGTTTTTTCCAACATTGGTGCCAAACAATAATGAGACATGAACAGGAAATACATCAGCACAAGAAACACAAAGATGGAAAACAACACCAGTCTCCATTTCACGCTGTTTAAATATGGGATGTTAAAAATAACGTAAAAAAATGACAAGTCTCAAAGTAGCAGATATATCAGCAGAGACAAGACAGAAATCATGTGAAAAATCTGACGCATATGCAATCGAAACAATCAATTCAGTATTTATGTTTCTTTATGATGTGCATTTGTCTTGAGGCACCAACACCAGAAACTGAAAATAAACTGTGTAGACACCTCGGACCATTTATCAGAAAGTCAATTCTGTCTTTAAAGAGCAATTTTAGCTCCATCTTTCTTTCCCCTCATGTTGCCAGGCATCCTTCAGCTCCACAAACATTAATCAGACGCAGCGTAAAAGCTCAAGAACAGAGACGCAACAGAAAAGCTTATTCGTGCTCTGCATGAGCTGACATTCAAAGTCCAGTGTGGTAGAAAAACAGTCGTCATGTTTGACAGTGAAGGAGCTGTTGGGTAATTTCTCTCTCTCAGAGTCCCGGCGTCTCTGAAGCTCTGACCTGTCTCTCTCTTTACAGTATACTTCTGGATATAGTGAAACCACTGGAGGTCCACCACTGCTATAAACTCTGAGAACTTGAAGTCAATAAATATGTTTTGTGTACAGCCTGGAGGTTTGTATGATTCTCTGCTCTGTGGGGAAAGAGACCTTTGGAAACGTTTTTTTCAACAACCACAAATAAAATCACACAATGAAAAAGCATTTCCCAACCCAACAGGATGTGGAGCTGCTCCTACAGAGAACACACACACACACACACACACACATACACAATAAAACCAGTAAGCACTGGTCTTGAGTTTCCTGTCCTCCACACCTCATATGAACTCCTAAAGTAGCTACTGTGCAAACACACTGAGACTGGATCATGCAAATTGATTTAGTGGTGCAGAAGTTGGTGATGAATATCATCCTGCAGAGGTCAGCTGGGGTCCTGCTCTTTCTACAACTGCTCAATTTGTCCCATTTAGACACAACATAGCTGAATAAGCTTCTTGCAGTAAATGAAGGCTACAGAAAAGCCCTCTGATATTGACAGAGGTCACACGTTGTCCATTAGCAGGGTGTGTTACTGAAATACCACCATTTAAACTGTGTTTCGCACTTTAGACAACCAGAACATTTCCAGGAAATAAAACGAGGTTGTTTGCTTACACATGCTGTACTTGTCTTAACTATCAACGTCATATATATGCAAATATGAACATGAATCCAGTGTTAGAAATACAGTGTGAAACTGCTTAGGATGAATTACTAACCTAGGTTAAAGTATGAACAGTGGATATGTGGAAAATGATAACCCAGGATTATGTTGACCCTGGGTTAACAATTTCTAGTGTGAATTCTTACAACTTAACATTGCTGGGACAAAGCTTGAACACGCTGGACTCTAAATAAAGCAGAAAACAATCTTAACACAGCACTGACAATGTTGAACAGAAATACATAACAGCGATTTAAATACAGAGAGAAACTGGCATGCTGCCTGCAAGCTTACATAAAGTAAAAGCTGCGCTTGTCTGTTTTTGGTCTTCAGACGTGAGCTAGTCTGTGTGAGTCATAGTTATAATGGGAAACTGACAGATTTGAGAGTGAGCTGGAGGTGTATTCCACAGAGATGTCTTAACAGGAAATCTGCCAGTGTACAGACAGAAGAGAAACAGAGCTACACACACACTCACTTGTAAGGTTTCAGAGCCCTGATGCCAAACTCCAGCGCTCTCTCATAATCATCCAGACTGATGCAGGCGTCCATGGCCAGATCCAGCAGTCTGAGCATATAGATGTTCTTGTCTGGAACAACATCAGAATATTTGTGCAGAAGAGTCTGGCTCTCTCTCATCAACTCCTCCCAATCTTTAAATACAAGCAGTTAAGGACAGTTCAAAATTGGCAGAAACTCTTGCTAAAATATAGTTTAGATCAACTTCAACATTTGGTTCCTCTTTATCACGCTGATTAAGATTCTGCATTTTCTTGAACACATCAGACGTGTCTGACTAAGGGGGTAAAAACAAGCTAACTGCACAGAACTGACAGTTTGGCCCTCACACCTTTACTTCAATCTTACTGAATGATCACAACAGCGTTCGGAGGTCCGAGGTTAATATAAGAGCAGAAACTCTATAGGGCAGATCACTGAAACCTCTGTAAGACACTTGAACACCCCCTGATACAGCAGTAAAGGATACTCTGCTCGGACTGCAGCTGCAGCAGGTGAGGGAGTGACTCTCTGATGGCCGTCCACGCAGTTTTCTCTCCTGTCAGCATGTCACGGTCCTGTTAGGAAATAATTTCACATAAGTTTATGATTTTAGGGGAGCGTATGATTGTCTGTTCTCATTGGACAAAGTAAATTCAAAGAGAGGTGCTGATGTGTTGTACACAATGTCCTTAAATTAAATTTAAACTTACTTTTACTTTTGACAGATATCTCTGATTTCCTCTCAAATCACACTTTGTGTGAGAGTTCAGACTGGTAGGTGTGGTGCAGTGAGCACATAAACTGAAGAGATGGAGAGAGGGATGTTTGTCTGTCTGTGAGGCGCAAACATCAAAGCGCCTCATACAACAACAGAACGAAAAGACATTAACAGAAGCAGCAGAGATGCTGTCAGGATTACAGGGCTGTTCTGAGAGCAGTGAGCTCCGTAAAAGACTGATTGGACTTTGTGTGTTTGAAAGGAACTTCAGAAGTGTGATGACGAATCTGAGGCAGGAGGAGGACGGGAAAAGTCACACACACCTACATTGTGGGGACGAGCCAGCGGCCCCCCATGATTGAGACTGATCGTTAAACATAATAAATGATGCTTATTTGATTTGAAATTTGAAAAATGCCAAACGTGGAAAGTCTCCACAAAGATACACACACACCTAATGTGTGTGTGTGTGTGTGTGTGTGTGTGTGTGTGTAGGCCCTGAGGATACATGTATCTGTGCCTTTGAGACATCAAAGCTGTGTAATGCGTCAGAGGTGAGCAGCCACAGCACTGACAATACACCATTGTGTGTGTGTGTGTGTGTGTTTGTGTGTGCAGAATCACGTTGCGCTCTTNTGTGTGTAGGCCCTGAGGATACATGTATCAGTGCCTTTGAGACATCAAAGCTGTGTAATGCGTCAGAGGTGAGCAGCCACAGCACTGACAATACACCATTGTGTGTGTGTGTGTGTGTTTGTGTGTGCAGAATCACGTTGCGCTCTTTCGACGAACTGCTTTGACCTAAATAGCTGTGCCAATCTCACAGATTTGAATAAAACTCTTAATTTCCATGTTTTCCTGATTCAGTGACAGCATTATGAGGTAATATCATGGTACACTGACATGGACCAAAGCACTCATGTATGGGCACATATATATATGTTCACATATATTCATATACGGTGTTGTTTACGCTCCGGTAGGGTCAATGTAACACACTACAGTTTACACTCTCACTCAGCTTTCTGTGTGTTTCATGAGAATCAACAACATCACTTCACACCACAGATCAGAAAGATGCTCCCGGCAGTTTCCTTCGTGTGTTCTGATTGGAGAGCGTAGCAGAACGCGTGAGCACATTTCATGCTAAAAAATGGACGTCATTATTCAAGCAAGTTCTGAGGATGAACGAGGTCAAAATTGAATACGTGCATGAATGAGGAAAAACAGATTTATATGCCACACTATTCAGAGAGCACCTCCGAACTCAGCAACAGAAGGTGTGTCATGATACCAAACTACAGCAGTGTGGAGATTTACAGTGTGCCGTACAAATTTTGTCCTGTTATGTATTTTTACACAAGACACTGACAGCACACAAAGCATGTAAACTGTATAAATGATTTAGTAGCAGGAGTTTAAGCTGTCTAAAATGTGCGTGTGAGAAATGTGTGTGTATGTCATATAAGGCCGAAACCCTGCAGGCCATCTGCCAATGAGCACAAGTCTCCGTTTGACCCAAATCTGCTCTGCTTTAACTGCAGAAAACACCAACAAACTCATAACAGGAAATGACATCACTTATTTCTGCTCAACATTCTAAACATGCCTTTGATCACGTCAAATCTCTCTCCAAACCAAAGACAACAGACAAAACAATCCTTGTATACGTTAGCCCAGCTAACAGGGAATGTTCTCGGAATGTTGTCTAACATTCTCTTAAAATGTTATATATCACATTTATCAAAAACGTGATTCTTAAGTATATATTCTATAAGCGTGAAACTATCTCTCTAATTATTGCCTCTGAAGTGCTTCTGAATTCGCTTCTCATTTTTACTTCTTGTTAATGTGAACAGTTTAATTACAGTGCAGAGACACGGTAACTGTGGTTTACACTTTGTTTATTATCGAGTGAATTGAATCATTCTTCAGTTCAATACAGCACTGATTACAGAGCGCACAGTTCAAAACAACAGCTGTGAAAGAAGCACAGGAGTACGTCTACCGCTGCACAAAATGAACTACTAACTGTATGATAACCAGGTTAACCTTCATGACCTACCCTAACCTACCCTCATTTGGCTGAGTCACATCTCCGGCTGCCACTCATCCTGTGAAGGTGATAACACAGCAAGTGTGTTACTGTATATACAGCTGCTCTGTTGTTTGTGTGTGTCAGTATGACTGTATGTGTGTGTGTGTTACTGCACTCCGGCTGTGAGAACAGGTAGTGAGTCAACAAATCCCTATGATCAGAGTGTCATCAGCTTTACACACCTGACCTGTAATTACCTCATGCACCAGGATGACACACATGTGTAAAGTCACCCTTACACTGTTGTGTTTGGACCCCAGGGTCCTCCAAACACTGCCCAAATACCCCTTCTCCATGTTTCTATGTTATCTGCTCCCTAGATACGGCTGGAGCCCCCAGGGGCTCAAAGTGGAGTCAACAGTATCAGTGTAGGTCTGAGATCATCTTACTCTTTCAGATTTCAGTTCATGATGAAATCTACACACATCAGTTTCAATCAAAACACCAAACCTTGCTGAAAACAAGACAGAAATGACCCCTTTGTTTTAGATTCGTGCCCACAAGGTACTGGAGGCAGTAACAAAACTGTCTCTCACAGCTGCTGTTGTCTTCTTATCTGCAGGTATCTGACAGACGATTCCAGCAGCGGTCAGATCCAGCACCTGTGTAGGTGTGTAACAGTGCTGTAGGGATAAAGCCTCT
>JAZGTJ010006095.1:0-16699 GCA_036877575.1 Botia almorhae | reverse complement strand
GTAAGTAATTTCTTATCACAATACATTTTAATATTTAGTCCACAAAACAACTGAATTCTACAAGCAAGTATGCTCATTTTAATAAATTTAGTTTAGATCCTATTGAAAGATAAACATTCTTAAAGGTGAAACGTGCAATTTGCTCATTGTTCCAATGTAACAATACTATCCCTAGAGGTTTCTCTCTTTTTTTGCAAACCACATTAACAACAAACATTTCATTATATTGCAGTAACTCATATGTAAGCCTTTTCTCTCTCTCTTTCTCTCGCTATATATATATATATATATATATATATATATATACAAAAGTTTGAAGCTATTACTAGCCAAAATATGATGTCCTAAATAGAAATTTGAGTATTATGTATGTCACATATATCTCTGAATTTCATATGTGAACATACAAATTTGATATGTATTTTAGATATGACTAGATGTCCAGTCCCATCCTACGTTCATTATCACAATAATCTTTCCAAACATTTTCTGAGAATAAACATTTCCAGCACGAACCTCAAGCACATCATTACATAAACCAAACCAAAGATGATCACATTCCCAAGAGCACTGTGGGCTTTTAAGGCAGGATGTGTTTGGTTATTAGCGTGATACATTGTGTGTATGTGCATGTAAATCTCTGTGGTTATAGAGGCACGTAACAGGCTGAAGTTCCCCACAGGTCTCAGAGCTGCATCCCCTTCAGTGCAGCATGTTTCCCCTGGTCACACCGTCTGTTCGTACTGGCCCCTGTCCAGCTCACTCTCTGATCAATACTACAAGCTGCCTTTCTCTCACTTTTACTCTTTCTTTATTCTCGTGACTGCTATAGACTAAACAAAGATGGGTGCCTGAAACATTTCAGTATCCCCTTGTGTCACCCGTTCTGTGGACCAAAAGCTTGTGCATGGTGATTTGAACTAACAGCTATTGACAAGCTGTCCACAGACATCCAATCAAACCACTCATCAGCCTCTCGTGGCAATATTCAAATTTAACTTATAATGAGTCACAATGAATCATATCATTCGGGTGGATTTTAAGCATCGGTCAGTCACTCGCACACAAAACGAAACATAAATTAATCAAATTAGCCCATTGCACCATCCAAAATGAGAAGAGCAGGAAACAGGAAATAAAGAACATCCACTTACCCCTTGATCACTAGCAGGACTTTGAACCTGCAGAGGAGCAGAAAGGCAATAAAATCACTAATTTTACTAGTGTATTAACACTACACGCATCCTTACATCTACAAACAGCTGAGGATTCTTTTAATATATTAATACAGTATTTTCGTCCGAAAAGTAGGACAAGTAGCAAACATTTTTCCAGTTATCATCACAATCAGTACAGTATACTAGGCTATACCGTACTAATTATGAGTGATAAAGACACTCACTTTAACCTTTTCATCACACACACATCAGCATTCAAGGCACCAGCTGCAGCAAAGCAGACAGTAAATTGCAAGAGTCAGAATGGCCCTCTGGGACACAGATCTCTGGCAACTGTTCAGCTCACTGTGAGCTGCAGATAAATGTACCAGCCCAGAGAATTGAACCTGCACACCAGAGACAATTCAACCTTCTGCTGGATCTCTGCCAAAGACACTCTACTCAATCTGCCTCTCACCTCACCAAACACATAACAGAAACCCACTTCAGGAGCACTGACTGGGATTACTTAGTTTAATACCTATTTATAACCCTAATAACACAATGTTACCTCTTAAGAGATACAGAAGTTGAAAACAAAATGAGACGCTTATAAAACTGTGATGACAACAACATGCCCTGAAAATGGCTGATGCTGCTAAAAATATGATTGATATGTTTATAATAAAGATCCTAAAAGTAACACAAAAGTGATTTTGGCCCATGTGTTGTATATTAAGTACAGATTAAAAAATGATCTGCAATGGTATGAACATTTTCTTTATATATATATATATATATATCAGTATCTGCCTTTTGTTGTAAACTGTTGCTCTATCTGGATTCCAGATGTATTAGTATAGTAACAAAGTCTGAATCCCTACAATTTACTGCATATTCTCATATTGTAGTGATTTTGTAAGTGTACAATTCTCTTAGAAATGGCTCAAGTCCTCAAGCATACCACAATAGAGATTAGACAGCAATAAAATGCAAAACACAACCGGTGTGTGTATAACTGTGAATATCCTCTGAGCAGCTATGAGAGTGTGTGTCTTTGCTTAGGACGGCAGGGATGACAAAATGCGTAGGATGCCGGCCAACTCCTCTCAGTTCCATCAATAACTGACCTGTCCCTGAGAAAGGAGCAGGAATCCCTGCCTCTGCCCCTGAGCCCACAATAAGATGAC
The DNA here is from genome assembly GCA_036877575.1 of Botia almorhae. Taxonomy (NCBI): domain Eukaryota; kingdom Metazoa; phylum Chordata; class Actinopteri; order Cypriniformes; family Botiidae; genus Botia; species Botia almorhae. The sequence continues at coordinate 14,352 of JAZGTJ010006095.1, read as the reverse complement.
TCCTGCTCTTTTGTTTAAATCCATTCCATTTTTTGTACTCTGCACATGGAGCACAATTACAATAAAAGGCTAGAGATTGTGACTTTTGTCTGTGGTCACCTATCAACAAGATTACAAAACAGAGGCTTGTATAGCCATTAAAATATGCTGAGATTAATCTGGGGGTTTGGCTACAAGCATGGCCACAGAATCTGAAAAGCTCCCAAAATTAAGATTAGTGGTTGACCAACATTTGTTTTCAAAAACTGATTCTTCAATCAACTGGTCAACCCAATCCTGAATATATGGTTACACATATACATGCAAAGGCTATCATAACTGGACAGCTGTTATGAACAGGTGATTCATTCATGGGAATAAAATGGTCACAAAGAAAGGAATTAACAAATCTACAGTATCAGGTCTAGATCACAGACATGTGGCCACTAGCGGAGGAAAAGATTACACACCTTACCAAGACAGAATCACATGTCAGCCACAATCACATGTGTGGCCCTCCTCACACAGTCGTGATCCAGGAGTAATGTAGGAGTAATGCAGGAGAAATGTGATGCACACGATGCATGCCGCCAACTCATGACACAGAGAATATTGCTCTCAGAACACACGTGCATCTCTGCCATCAAAACGCAACATGGTACGCCATTAAACATACTACACGCCTATAATTAAATGCATAATCCACCTCAGCCTGCGTAAACCTTAATCAAGTTAAACATGCCGTATCCGTGTAATATGAACCCATTTCGCACTAAATGAGAATAAGTGAATAACGACGCAATGAATAATTAAAGGCCGATGTCTTCCATTGGTGGTAGGTGAATGATGGCCGTAATGGGCTCCACCAGCGCACTCATAACCCAAAGCAGCTTCAACCACAGAAACGCAACACGCTTTTGCGCACAACACTGTACGGAGTCATGCCGTTGTTCTTTCATTTACGGAAAACGCATCTAAGACGAAACAAACAGGATCTTACCGCAGGAAGCAGCGGCTCCATCTGCGCTCCTTGATCTTTTTCATCCATCTCTGATGTTCTCCTCTTTGGCTTATAATAAACAGCTCTGTTCTTTCTCCCCGGGATTTCTGGAAGCTAATGTTGGAAGCGTGTAAATAAAATGACATGTATGATTATGTGGTTTTGATAGCGATGTACTTATGGCCTGTACCGTTTATTTTTCCGCTAATGGAGAACGAGCGCTCTTTCTTCACTATCGCGCATCTATGAGTGCGCTCCTTCAGCGTGTCATTCGCGATCTCGTGACGTAGCTCTGACCGGCAACACGTGAGTTAACAGAAACCACCGGCTAGTGATGGATGAATGGATGTAACACTCGGACACTTGATGCTTCGGTTTTCTAAAATAACAGCAGACTGATCTGCTGTCGAGGCACTTATGGGGTTTCACAAATGTCAGACTTCACATTGTCCTGTAATTAATTAATAGCTACACTCAACAGAATAGCCCGCAGGTGTCTTTACAACTTAATATACATATGTGGTTACATTTACAGCAGGAGCAATCGTAAATATATATTTTATTATAAGTAATAGTTATATGTGGTCTTAATTATATATGGTCATTATACCATTGCTTAAACACCATTACTGAAATCTAATAGTGGCTTAAGACTTTGGAACAATACTGTATATATCAAACAAAGTGTTGTTGATTTCAGGCAAAAAAAGCAAAAACACTTTAGGGGAAATTACTTCACACATCAATTAAAATTCATCTGGACACCAGTTTGTTCAAAACAGTTGCATGTGTGAGAAAGTAAAGCTAGTTCTCAGTAAAGCTCTAGCATCATATGTTTCACATTTCATTTTGGTCAGTTTTAGGTTTGACTGAGGTGTCAATAAATCTCTGAAATTACTAAAGGGGTCATATACAAACATAAAATTATAATAGATGTGTTAATTTTATGCTAATTATTATTATTATATAAACTTATGGCACCTAGTACTTCTTTGAGACATTAGCGCCATCTTGTGGCTTTATTTAGAGAAACATTCACTAGCGTATTAAAAGCTTGAATAGTTTTGTTCGAAATCAGTTAAATCTTATTTGCATTAATTTTTTTCTGTATCCTTATTTAAAACATACAGAACGAAGTTAGGAAGACTTTTCGGCCAGCGTTGCTTTGTAAAAATGATTCTGTGGTTATTTCAGGTTCAACAGCTGGTAAAAGACGGAGGGGGTCCCAATCAACCAATCAGATTTAAGGCATAAGTTTACAGGAACATTTTTCACTTGGCAAAACCAGGAAGGCCTCCTGCATTTCCCAAACTGATCAATCAAACTGCAGTATTTCTTTAAACTCTGAAATGTCTCTAAAAAAATACAATAAATCAGTAAAATCGTCCAAATTGGAATTTGGATTTAATGTACCTTTAACATACTCAATGTGACAATTTCTAACTTCAAACATTCTGACACCAGCAGAATGTCATTATGTAACTAACACATTCTATGTTATACAACAAACTATAACAAATCTAAATAACCCGTCGGTCAAGGTATTATTTTGATCAGGTCGTATCATTAAAATACCCATATAAAACACCTTAAAGCATTTACGCTAAGACAATTTATCCACGTTTTGCATATTGTCGCTGTAGATTTTAACAGATACTATAGCATGTATTTTCCAACACCACCACCACAACAAAAAAAGTATAAATGGCACAAGAGTTCATACAGTTAATTATGTATGTTAGTTCTCAGTCTTCTTTAACGACAAAGTGCTGATATTACGAACAAATACATAAATATACATTAACCATCAGAACACGTTATTTCTATATTCGCAACAATGTAATTGCACACTTAATCCACACACGTTGACGTCTGAGAATTAAAATGATAAATGTCTGGTTCTTTGACTCCATTTCTGTCATTATCCTGTGAGCCCTGCGTGTTTGTTTTCAATGCAGTCTGAACCTCTGACACGGGAGTGACAGAGGGAGACGCTGTCTTCTGCTTTACCTCTTCTAAAAGCCTTAAATCACTGGAATCTACTGATCTGATGGAAGACTGAGTCTCAGTCCATGTCAAATCACCTGCGTCATTTCCTTCAAGAGCAGATCTGTTCATCTCCAGAATATCTCCATCCTCCTGCAAGTAATTTGGCTGCGTTGATCTTTCGAGAGTTGAATCTAGGGCCCAACCAGGCAGACTTGAGGTTTTATTGCTGATCTCTGGAGAACCCAGTAAATCCCATCCGGATGAACTGGTGTAGCAATCCAAAGCACCACCAGTACTAGTAAGAGGCAGCCCTTTGACTCCCACTGTGGCGTAGGAAAGCAGGGCTGCGTTGATATCAGTGTCATATGATGGAGGAGCAGAGGAGGAAACAAACCAGCGCTGCCCAGAGGTTGTGGCGCTATCTTGGGTTTGTGTCAAGGTTACGGGACTGTTAGTAAATGTGATTGCTCGGTCAGTAGTACTAGTGTTGGGGGCAAGGGTTGTGAAACAGGATTTAGTGTAACTGTTGAGGAACTGGTCTTGGAACAAAGCATTTGTCATTGCGTACCGGGAACCAGAAAGCGCATGAGAGTGAGGAGCGTCACCAGGTGTAGGAGTCAAACGGCCAGTATCACAGCCGATGTAACTTCTAGGTAAGCGGAGAAATGAAAACAGAAGGGCATTAGGTCACACTTTACATAACAGTGTTAATAACATAAGTAAAAACTATTCAGGGTAACATTACGCTTTTGTAATGTACAGCAATCTTCAGTGCATTCAGATGTGTTGCCTGGTCATCAAACCAATAATTTTGGGGTAACATATTCGTGTACTGTACGCATGTCAAAAGATCAAATCCGATTCATGTAAACACAGCTTCTGACGGCTGAAGTATTTAAATTAAAATCATTTAAATCAATACTACAATATATCCAATATATATAGAGCTGCTTGAAAGTTTGCAAACCCTTCAGACATGATTAGGTTTTGTGTAAAAATAAAAATAGAATAACCTAATCAAATGTACATCCAAAACCCAATTTGTGAAGCAGACTTTCTAATAATGGACACAAATATAAATATAAATATATATATATAGTCCTTATTTATTAAACAAAAGGGGTTAATCTAATAAAAACTGGAAATTTGACTTGTGCAGAAGTATGTGAAGCCTTTTATTTAGTAGCTTGTGGCACCTCTTTTGAAGCCATTACTTCAACCAAACATCCTCTTTAACCACAGTCTCTCACATCTGTCTTTGGGATTTTTGCCCATTCCTCCTTGCAGAACTCCTTGCAGGTCTAGCCACAACATTTCAATTGGATTAAGATCCGGACTTTAACTAGGCCAATCAACAGTGTGACCTTCTTTCTTTTAAGCCATTCCTTGGTGGATTTGCTTGAATGTGTAGGGCCGTTGTCTTCATCACCCATTTTCGGCCCAGCTTCAGATCTCTGACTGATGGCAGGAGATTCTCTTCAAGAATTTGTTGATAGGTCTGAGAATTCAAGTTTCCCTGAATAATATGGAGTCGCCCTGGCCCGGAGGCAGAAAAACAGCCCCAGACTTTCACATTTTCACCACCATGCTTCACTGTTGGGAGGAGGTTCTTGTGCTGGAATTCAGTGTTAGCTTTTTTCCAAACATGGCGGCTTTGATTTTGACCAAATAAATCTATTTTTGGACTCAACTGTCCAAAAAAATGGACTTCAAAAAGGCCTCTGGTTTGTCCAAATCCTCTCTGGCAAAGTTGAAATGGGCAGCTTTGTTCTTTTTTAAGAGCAAAGGCTTCTTTCTAGCAACCCTCCCATAAATGTCATGTCTTTTAAAATTTTGTCTGATTGTAGATGCATGTACATTTACATAGTGTTCTTCCTGATGTCCTCGGATATCTCCTTTCCTCTTGGCATTCTTTGACTCCTTGGCACTATAGTGGTTTGGTTGGTTTCTTTTTAATCAGTGTTCCCAACCACCTTCCTAAGGATGTCTAATTGTATTGGTCTGCTTAACTGATTAATTAAGCACCCAAATGTGTTTCACCTGAATTGGTTACCCACTTGACTTTACCAATGCAGCTGGGGCTTCACTTACTTTTGCACATACAATAATGCAATCTTTCATGTAGTTTTTGGCTACTCAAAAAATTCCCTCCTACAAACATATGCAACTGATCAACATACATCTGACATTTAATTTATACAAAGCAGGTGATGGTAAAATAAGAAAATCATGGTAGAACAACAGAAAACTCTAAACAGCTCAAGGGGTTCACAAACGTTTAAGCAGCACTGTACATATACTCATAGAAAAAACATTATGTTTATTTCTGTAATAGGGTCAAAATTAGAATTGCGATATTAAAAAAAACTTGCAAGAGAACCAATTAACAATGAATTTATTTGCATGGCAATACACTTACGTGTCATAATTATCTCGAAAACCTTTAGCAAATGGATTGTGATCTATTTTTAGCTGCGTTATCTGAGGAAAGAAAGAAACTTAGTCGTTAAATCAGTTATTATTAAAAATTAATTTAAAATTCAAAGCGTGAAGACAGTGGTGGACTAGCTCTTACGTCGGTGTTCTGGTAAGCGGTGACGGCTATAAACTGCGTCTCAGGAAAAGTGAAGGTTTGCACTCGATCCGGGTTTGCATCTTCATCTCCATTCTCACTTATTTCGATCACGTGTATTCTCGGCTGATACTTATGAAGAGACTGCACAACGATCATCTTAAAGGACAAAAAGCGGACAAAAGTCCTCTTACAACAACTCAATTGTAATCTACTTTCCGCACTCTCAATTGCAATGCCTTATATAAAATACATACAATTTATTATGCTAAATCTTGATTTTATGAATTATAATAATAATCACCTGAGTAGAGTTGCTGGAAGCTCCTTTGTTGTTTGTCAGCTTTAGTTTACAGAAAGAGATCTCCTGACGCATCCAGTGCGCTCCGGTGTTTGGAGAGTCCGGGTGCATGTACACTCGGTTTCCTTCGAAACACAAACAAACCAATAAATAACTATTGTAATTAAAAGCAACTTTAATGTCTTTAGTAGTTTAACGTTAAAACAGCATGTAACATTATTGTTGTGGTAAAATTAATGTTAGATCAATGTTTTCAGCGTGGCTATTCATTATTTGGTCCCAACCGCCCGTGCGCTTTTGAAGAGCGTTTGTTGTTTTTTTATTACATCCAGTAAATCATTCCCCAATCTGATAATTATTAAGGTTTACCAGTAACATTAGTGTCCGCTTTGCCGCAGGGAACCCACTTTCCGCCCTGGAACCGCCAGTGGTTCGGATCCGCCAGAATTACATCCACAACAATATTATAATGGCACGTTGGGTCAAGACCAGAAATACTTAAACTTAGAAACGGAAACATCCGTCTGTAGAAAAATAAATAAATAAATACTTATTACTTTATGAAATGCAAAAACAGTGTTATTATACTGTATTATACCGCAGTACAATAAATATTTATATTAAAATAAATTCACAATTGCACTAAAAAAATTAAACTATCAGTCTATCGGAGTGTCACGTTTTCCAAATTGTGTCCAGAAAACAAGCAATTAAAAATACAAAAACTCGAGTTTATAATAATGATAAATAAAGCAGACTTACCTCCCCTGTTTGGTAATAATCATTTCTGTTAAGTGTCTGTGGAACTTGAACCAAAGAGCCCGGTTACACAGGTACACCTGAGCTTTACCGGGCACCGTGGGGAACGGATAGACCGTGGTGTTGGGGTAACTTTGTCCATACGGCTGCGAGTACGCGTAGCTTAGCCCGTTATATGGCCCGTTTGTGATGACCGGGTGAGGTGTTACATAGTGCCCAGAGAATCCCGGGAGCGCGGGCACAACATGCTGCCCGGAATACGCGTACATGGCAGAAGAGGATGCGAAATCTGCCCGTGCTTGAGTTGATCCAGGTAGTTGCCACTTGTCCGCACTTTCACCGTCATCCCGTGTCGTGCCCTGACCGCTGATCTTCTCGTCTCTACAGTCCGGAAAAGCGTCTGATGGGTTTCTTATTCCCGTGGAAAACCTTTTCAGCGGTGGCTCGTTCTCCAAAGAGTCACCGGAGGAGGAGACATGGTCCTCCCCAGGGGAGGTGTTGTGTGTAAAATCATTGTCCACACTTCCTGGTCTCTTGGTCAGTGCGGACGATGAGGGAAGTTGTTGCAGGTGCATAGCTCACTGAGAAACTTCTCCTCGGAGCTCAGTCTGCATTCAAACCTCAGACATCGTGCTTGGACTGGCTGTTCATGTCCTCTGCTGCATGTGCCGGGCTGTTCAACCTGCGTTTAATATAGGAAACTGACGTCGCGTTTGAGAAGAGCAGAATGGGCTGGCATTTACATTTAGATTGACATTAAAGATGTTGTAAGCGGTTTTTAAGTCTACCACGTATAGGAGGTCCATATAACCTGACAGTTATTACTGAAAGTGTCCTGAGGAATCACAATTACAAAATAAACTGTACATATATTATTACACATAAAATTAACTTATATGGTTCTTATGTTACGCAAGGTTCAATTTGTTAACATTAGTTTAATACCTTAGTTAACGTGAACTAACAATTATCAATACTTACACAGCGTTTATATATCTTAGTTCATTTTCATTTCAACATTCCAGTGTTGAGCTGAATGAATGAAAAAGCGCAAAAAAGCACAGGAAACAACATTTTTCTATTATTCATTATCTCTGCATCAATGTGAGGAAAGACAGAGCCACTTGTGTAATTTTATGTTTATTTCTTAAAAAGACAAAAGAGCTGTAGAATATGAACATGTATGCACAGACTGAGAGAGATATCACTGAAACACAACTGTGTCCAACATTGCTGCAAGGCACTGCACGATATTAGATGTCATGAGAACATCGACATGCTCTTCCAAATGCCGTTTGGGATCCTACACAAACAAACAGAAATAGAGAGAGACATTGGTAGACACACGCTCTATAAACTTTACAGCTCTAATACTACAAAATGCAAAATACTATACACATGTACTGTGTGCTGGCCACTGGTGAGAATTTGGGAATATAACAAACTGCCAGTAAGAGAGAAACAAAAGATAAACCAATCACCTGTTTTCCAACGTTCTTAATGGCCAGTTGCTCAGGGGTCATCTTGTCCTCTTCCTCTACAGCCTGAACAGATAAACACAAAAACAATGTAAAACAAATATTAATATAATTCATATTTCACAAAAAACAATCCACCCTGCAAAAAAATCCCAGTGCATTAACTCACTTTATTATAGTTTTTGGCCAGTTCTAGCATCTCTTTGACAATAGTCTCGTTCAGTTTGCAGTGTTCACTGTAATCCTGCAGGGTCAGACCCTCCATCCAGCTCTTCTTATGAAGATTCAGTAACATCTGAATACAAATCACACACACACAGTCATCACACAGACAACATATTGGTATAATTGAGCAAAATAAAAAGGCTAAAATTTCATTCATCTACGAACCTTCTGCTCCAATTCGTTTTTCCTGTAGTTAATGGTGATTGAGTAATAATGTCGGTTCAGCCCATGAATCAAAGCCTGCAAAGAAAATGAGAGATACCTTCAGTATCTTCAGTAAAAAAAACCCACATAATTTAGATTAAAGAGTATTAATTGGTCTGGTTTATTTAGGTAAACAAGGTACTAATAACCATGAGACAGAGAATAGAAAGCATCAAACCATTCTGGATTAAAGCATCTGTCAATGGCATAAATGCAAATGTAGAAGCAGTCAAAAAAAAAAGAGGCAGAGAGATGTAACCTGAATGGAAGGCTTGTTAAGGTGTCCCAAGTTAGATGTGGTCTGACGTGGCTCGTGACCCAGTACCATCATATTGGCATTTATTAGCCGGAAAGCATCAATTACAACCTGCAGCAGAAAAATAATGACAACACAATTTTTTTAAATGTGTTTGCAAATCTTGTAGCTAACAGTTTATTAGCATTTTGAAATGTAATAGGACAAGTAACTTTCATTCTACTTTAAGCGAGTGAGCAAAAAACAGCAAGAGAGAAACAGAGAGAGAGAGGAAAGAGAGAGACTACACAGTAAGAGCACAGGCTCTTGGCAATGACAGCACATCCGAGCTAAACTGAAAAGGATGACAGAAAAGACAGAAACAGAGACAGCTTTAAGATCCACTACATGAAGTCGTCACATGCTGTTTACACATCTACTGTTCTGTACTCGTTATGTTATTGCTTGGGCAAGCATCCCTGTTTTTATTACTCACACTTACCCAACATTTTACATTTTGACCAACAACAAAAAGCAGGTTTACACACTTGACGTGTGATCTCAACAATCGTGCGGATTGTTGACCTGTAACCATCAACATCAAAATGTTTATTTATTTAAATCGTTACAAACAAGATGCATAAAATAAACCAAGCTTTGGGCCAAATTACATTGGGGGGAACCGAAACTACACTGAAATTACAGTGAAGGGACCTGAATTTTGTTCCAACATAGAAGAGTTTTAAGCGGGAGGAGCAGATTGTGTACCTGAAGAGCACAGATCAGCGATCACACGCTACACTTACCACACACACTCATACACAAAGTAACGCCCCATGAACCCTAAGGGGCTTGTTAAATCCTGACTGAAGCAAACTGGTGTAAGATCCTGCAGTGCCCCGCGTCTGTGCTGAGGGGGACGCTCCGTCTGTCAGGACGTGTGGCTTTGGGTTTGTGATATTTGGGAAGTGAATTAGCGGGCACAGGAGAAAGACATAGAGGACCACGTTGTGCTGACACCATGTACACCTCACAACATTTTAGACTCTGACTTCACAGAAACATGATGATACTCTGAAGGTGTGGGACATGAATTTTTTAGAACAGATTCCAGAGTGCAACGTTACCTTTGAGCTTTAAAATTCCGATCAATTTAAACGCATAAAATGCAGCCAAATATAGCAGGATCAGTCCCTTGCGAGAACAGAAAACTAGAACATTTACGTTCACATTTACAATGATATGAATTGTGTGTATCGTCATGACTTTATTTATTAGTGTTTGCTATTAAATATTGGGTGTATTAACCAGCATTCTGTAGCTGTATAAGTCCTGGTTTGATCGTGTCCCATTTTCTTCCTTTCTCTTCCTGTCCCCATCCACCCAGACAGGAATGATGGGAGAGATGGAGTCCTCACACTATCTCACGTGGTTCAGAGGGTGTTAATAGAGCTCACAGCAGCCAGCAGACAGGAAAAATCACAGACATCCAAGACACTCTCACACTCCCAGAAAGTGTGAGCAAACGTTCACATATATAGAGATACCAAAAAAGATGGGAGGAGAGAATAGAAGATGAGATGAGAAGAAACCTGACGATACCAGCAGAGACGAGAACAGAAGCAAAGAGTGTGGCAGAGGAAACGGGGATAAGATGAAACAATGTGAAATGAGGTGTATGGTTATGGTTATGAATGCCCAGTTATGGTTTTGTGTCAAACCTTTACGTGGTAATTATTTAGCTCTTTAATAGCTTATTAATAGATTAATAGCTTTTTTTTGCAAGAAGCAGCTGCAGCAAAACAATTTTTCAGTGCCTTACGGAAATTTTATCAGGGTAAGGAGAGTTTAGGCTAAAAAGTTTATCCGAGAATTGCTTTAGTATATGTCGATGGATATTACCTTTCCTTTGACGCTCTGAATGGGGTCGACCACCACAGCGACAGCACGTTCTGACAGAGCCTCAAAACTCTGCTGCGTGTTAATGTCCACACCCGACAACCAACAGCCAAAACCGGGGTGACTGTGGTACCAGCCCACCACCATCTCAGGCCTTAAACACACAGAGACACACACAGGGTTGTGACCTCACAGACAGACAGACAGACAAGCACTAATCTCACAGCAGTCGTTATTCTTCTAGAATTCACATGTTTTGTATTAATCTACATAATATCAGATCTGACTGGAAGACTGTCAGTACTTACCGTCCTGTCTGCTTTAACATGTCCAGCATCTTTGCTTGAAACACGGGGTCCACAGCCTCAACGCTCACACCCTGTCGACACAGCAAACATTCCAATCACTCTGTAAGAACAGATGAGCCCACTCTGGGGGGGAAACACCTGGGGGCTGTTGCTATGTGGTTACTAAGGTGTTGTGGCTGGTTGTTAAGGTGTTGCTAGAGTAGGATTTTATTTGCCTGCTACATTGTCTGCCATATGAAAACTGTAGAGAATTATAAAATAATAGTACATTTATATTTTCATTTTATACATTTAGCGAACACTTTTATCTAAAATGACTTACAAATGAGACAGCATTTAGCATTTGGCCATTACAGCCAACAAGCCTAGTCTACAGATTAAATTAAAATTAAATCTATTTTAAAAAATAGATAATCCAGATTATAACAATGTCAAATGTTGGTGGGAAACGTTCTCACTCACCGTTCCAGACTGCGGCATGGCGAATACGTCAATTACACGTACAGTGTAATCGTCCACAAACTCTCCTAACATCAGACCCATGACTTCCATGGGCACACCAGCACGACCATGTTTCAGCATCTATAAACACAGTAAAAGACAGAGAAAATGAAAATCTCTCAAATCTTGTAGAAAAGGACTAACATATAGAGCAAAAAAGACAGAATAAGACAGTAAGAGTAACAGCAGCCGTGTGTATTCTCACCTTAAGCAGGGCAAGAGAGGAGATGTACACCTGTTCAGCAGTGTCCACAGCAGGGGCATCTGTGGGAGGACCCTGCAGAACACACACACAGTTATACTGCAATACAGGTCGCAGTGAGTGTAACACTTCTGAACGTCACAAGAACTGGTTCCTTTTACACCCGGTATGAACATCCATCACGGGTGATCCAATCACAAGTGGACAGATAACATCACTGTAAAAGGGAAGCCAATGTGTTTTGGAGTACAAACCGAGGTCCATGAGAAAGGTGTAATACTCATTCTAAATCAGTTGCGTAAGGAGTATTTAAATACTGAATGCTTGTTTAAATAAAGATGCAGGTGCAAAAACACTCTTAGATTGAGAGGTCTCGACTGCCAGCAGGGTCTGACTGACAGCTGTCACATAACCTGTAGGAGCATTGCCAGGATGATGCTGGATAAACAGCAGGATAATAAGAGATCTTGTGATTTCTATCAGTCACCTTGAGAAATGTGTAATTAGAGGTTTTGTGATCCTCGTGTAATTATAATGCTCACATTTTCAAGGCTGTTAACCAAGAGAAGACCTCAATTATAATTAGCCATGTAAACATGTAAATAAAAGAGCCAATCAGAGCTCACTATGACACTGAAATGAACAAATAGGGTTCTCTCGAAAACCAAACAAGCAACTGCACAAATCCAATTAGGATATTAATTATAATAATGGTACACGTATTCACATACTATCATATAGTCTAAAGAGCAATATTAAATGCTAGAACAGTCATGTGCAACTCCAACAAAAATATTGCATACAAAAATATGTTTAAAGTAGACAGAAGAAAAGAATCATGTGCTTTTTCTCCTCTGCACCCCCTTTTCTCACTCTCTTCCTGGCTGACTGGTGGAGTGAGGTGTGAATCAGAGGGAGGCAGCCAGTTACAGAAAGTGTTAATTGGCAGACGGAGCTGAGAGCAGTTTTCCTTCCTTATCACACACAAGCCCTGAGAAAACCTTGTGAGAACCCCCAACAACACAACCCACCATGGCATCCCATTTGTGCTTCTGCTTACCACCTGACATTTCAAGCAGAGGCACCACAGAACGTGCTATCAGAAATACAGCTGTCAAATCTAAGACCTCTTTAATGGTCCTTAAATCTAAATGCAGATTTCCCACATTAACCCTTAAAGCACATTAAAGGACTAGTTTACCCATAAATTAAACCTCTGTCTTCATTTACTCACCAAGATCCTTAAATCAGTTTAAACTCAAAAAACAGATCAGATTGATTCATAAGCAAATCATTCAGACAGGTCTGGTAAACTGGATTAAAAGATTAACAAGACCATCAGTAAATAACAACATCAATTTAAGTCATTTTTTTACAGAAAGCACCAGAAGACTTAAGAAGGCTCATTATAACACCCAAGTTCTATGGACCGATTTTACGCAGGCTTTTTGAAGCTTCAGTCGCTATTTCTCCTCTTGTCATTTATGTAAGCTGTACAGTTTTAGATCAAAGTAAGAGTTAGTATATGAATGGTTTTCTTTTTTGTTGAACTAACCCTTTCTAGAAATATGACTATTGATTATTCCAATTCCCCACCATTTTATCATCCTTTTGACAGCATATTCAGTAAATGTATCCATGTGGCCGTTTTGAATGTACTATGTGATGTAACCATTTAACATTCGGCTGCCTAATGACTGTAGGCTGCTGTCACTCACAGCAGAGGCTACGCGAACAATCACTTGAACTTAATTTTACCTGACTGAGTCCCGGCATCCCCCCTCCAAGCCTCAAGAGCCGGTCCATTTGTTAGATCTAGCACGAAAATAAAGCAAAGGTTCTGTATTTTTATATTGCATTGACTGCACAGTTTAATGAATGTTGCATGATCAAAATATATGTTCTCCCGCTGTAAACAAACCAAATAAACACTCTACAAACTGTCAACTCTAAAATTAACATAAACAATACGTTTTGCTGTGGAATTTACAGGTCAGCAACAAATTGTTAACTAAAATGATTATTTCACTGGCAGACCTCTGACTAGGCTGGGCTAGGCTAGGCTAGTTAGCACAATAATACTTATACACAATCAAATAAAAAATACTAACTCATAAAAAGCAAACAAACGACAAAGTGTACACTTATTCCTGACTGAAAAATAAAAGAAAAGTTACGTAGATTCTACTGTTACAATCATATAATTATAAACAGCAGTACGAAAGGCTAATGATGCTATAAAGGCTAAATACATCACCTAACAGCATAATGAAAGCTATTAACACAAACAGAGGCGCATCAAACTGACCTTCAGAAACTAGTGTCAAATAATAATAAATTTATAATTTCCTTACCTGTGCAATGAGAAAGAAATAATGGCAAAAAGCCTGCTGAGTTTTAGACCTACTACAATGAATCAGCCAGAATTACCACAGTGAAACACACCACAACAAGGATATACACAGATGCGAGATAGGGTTTCAAAATAAAAGTACCCCAGCTTTTATCGTCACAAATGTGGTTATTGACTTAATGTAATTTTTTGTTAATGTCAGAATTTGCCACTTGATTTAATATACTTATTATTTAATATAATATTATATAATATGAATATAGTATTGAGTCTGATATAGTGTATATTCACAACAAAATTTAAGCACATTATACAATTCATAGACATTTAACAGGCAATAATGAGCA
>JAZGTJ010006094.1:0-24727 GCA_036877575.1 Botia almorhae | reverse complement strand
TGTCTGCCCGTCTCTGTCGAGTCATTGCGATTCCCATGTGACCTGTCTTGATTTGTCTCCTGCTTATGTTCTCTCTGCAGGTGCTGAGCAAGAGAAAAAAGCCCAAAGGCTCTTTGAAGGGAAGTCAGATTAACAGGACCAGAGATATCAACTCGATTCAGGATCTGTATCCTTTGTGTTCACACCAACAGCATAAGTTTCACTTATATTTCATTGTATTTTTGCACACAGTGGATTCCTTAACATGGTCTCACAGAATCAGAGCAGAAGAAGAGGAGGAAAACCTGCTTGATTCCTATTCAACACCTGCTAAGGTGAGAACTAAGAGACAGATTTCTAAAGAGACTTGTAGGAAATATAGATGGACGGATGTACGCTGATAGAAGTTTGTTTTGCTCTTAAAAGTCCATATACACTTAGTCTGTCACATCCTCATACTCTGTGAATGGTTTTATATGCAATATATGTCAGTTTTCTTGCGAACAGACTGCTAAAGTTTTACATGTATTAATGTTCTCCTCCATATATGGTCACAGGGGTCTCAGAAGCGAGCGCTGACCACTCCAGAACATCCTCAGTCCAAAAGGGGCGTAGCCCGTCTTGCTAGTCCCAGTCTAATGCTGTCACCTGCCAGCTTCTCTCCAAGGTAACCAAACCACCAAACTTCTGCTTAAAGATGTGCAACAATTACCATGGAAACCTCACACTGAAATCTGTGACGACACTACATTAAAATATGAACCTGATGTGTTTAGACTGTTATATAAAAGTTGTGATTTTGTGTGTGCAGTGCAACCCCCTCTCAGAAATACAGCACACGTGGGGGCAGAGGAGAGGTGGTCTCGTCGTTCGGGGTGGTGCAGGGCCCTCGCTGGACGGGTAAAGGTCAGAGCGTGAGTGTGGAGATGCTGGAGGGAAGAGAAGATTCGCTCACAAGCAGCTACAAATACATGTTTCAGAGACTGAGAGATGTGAGGGATGGTGAGCCCACATGCTCGCACACATCAGCACAGACGCCAGCACTGAGTTTTGTTGTTTAGCAGATGTGCACTGTAACAATGTAACAATACGCTCTCGGAATCTCGTCTGCAGTTCTGACGGGGAAGATTGAAGAGCTTGGTGAGGAGCTGCGGACTCATTTTAACATAGAGGAATTCTCTCCTGTTTCACTACCGGTCCAGGTACAAGCACCGATATCATGAGGCTTATCGAGGCTGTGTATGGCTGTCTGTTTTGGCAGGTTGTGATCTCTTCTCTTTCTGTCTCTCTTCCTCACATTCTGTCCTGTAGGACAGTATCACAGTTGTGGGGCAGGTGTGTTGTGACAGTAATGGGAAGCTGAATGCCCAGTCTGTTCTGCTGGAGGCTGGGCAGGAACAAGGAGGCAGACAGGTGCCAGTGGATCTGTCTGAACTCAAAGAGTTCTCACTGTTCCCAGGACAGGTGGGAAACAAACCAGTAAAGTACATCATCCAAATATGTGTCTTGCATTTTATTAAGAAGAATGTTCAGTGTGAATTATGGGTGCGTTTGTCTCTCCGGCTGTAACTGGCTGTTGATCTGTCTCTGTTAGATTGTTGTCATGGATGGCATGAACCCCTCAGGAGAAAAGTTTGTGGCCACCAAACTGTACGAGGTAGAAAATCTGACCAGAAAACATCATAAAATTCAGTTCAGGATCAATGTGAACGTACAGTATGAAACGTGTGTTTGCTTTGAATGATTCGTTTGTTTTCCAGGGTATTTCTCTGCCTTTTTACAGTCCTCCTGCAGTCAAACAGGAAATGGATGAAGGTTAGAGTTCACCAGCCAAACAAACGCATATTAAAGAATTTAATGTGTAGTTTGCAGTGGTCTGCACAGAGCGCGTAACTTACATACCCCCCCCTTCTCAGTGTCTGAGCCTGTTATGGTGATGATGTCATGCGGTCCATACACTCCCTCTGACAGTCTCAGCTATGACCCTCTAATTGACCTCATCAACATCATCAACAAAGATCGCCCTGATGTGGTCATTCTGGTGAGTACAGCTCTGTGCCTCTTTTTAATGAGAAGGTGTGATGCATTTGGCTAATAGTTATGGGGATTTTTTATTTTCCTCATAGTTCGGCCCTTTCGTGGATTCCAAGCATGAGAAGATTGAGGTAAACCAGGATTCAGAGATTGAATTCTGCAGTATTATTCATCATCACCACATTTAAAGAATATGTAAACTGAATGCATATGAATGTATAAACGGATTGTTTACCTTTTATGCAGAAAAACCAGGTAACAGAAACATTTGAAACCATCTTCAAGAGATGCGTGGACAGCATCGTAGACGGAACCAAAGGGTGCGTTTTATTTTTCCTTGTGTGTGTGTGAAATGATTCATTCGTTTGTGTTGCTTAACTGCTCACCTCTCTAACACATGAATTATTGTAGAACGGGATGCAGACTCGTGTTTGTTCCATCTCAGAGAGACGTTCACCACCACTACGTTTATCCTCAACCTCCGTTCAGCCTCGCCAACCTCAGCAAAGACGACACGGCGGTGAGACAGCGTGATATACACAACTTTACACAACAAAATGTTTGTTATTTGGGGGATTCAGTTTAAATATTTTGAGGCGTTAGAGGCTAAATACAGATTATCACAGTGTGTTTTAGATTTAGTTGTCTGGCTTCCCTCAAATGGGATGTTGGTGTTGGCATATCTTCACATCTGAATGCTTGTTTTGGTCAAATGTTTGTTTTCAAACTTTAGCGGGTAACTCTAGCTCCTGACCCCTGCACCCTTCTCATCGGTAACGTGACCTTTGGCCTGACCTCTACAGACATTCTCTTTTATATGGGAGCTGAAGAGATCAGCAGGTAACTCCACTGAACTAAAGACAATTACAGCAGTACATGACACTTGTTCATTTTGAGTTATCATTTGTAGTTGATGGAAAATTTAGAACAAGCTCTGCCTCTGATTTAGTATTACCTTATTCTTTTACAGTGGCACAGGCACCGAGCGTTTCTCGCGCATCATGAATCACATGCTGACCCAGAGAAGGTCAGTACATGCTGTTTGTTTCTGATCTGTAAACTAATCCCAGACATCAGCTGTGTAATGTTTTGTCTGTACTCTTCCCTGCTGTCTGTGAGATGTACAGTTGTATGTGTTCCTCAAAGCGTTTGTTTGTTTGTTTGTTGTTTAGCTACTATCCTCTGTATCCTCCTGCCGAGGAGGTTAACATGGATTACGAGAAGTTTCAACAGTTTGGCCACCTGCCCCTCACACCTGATGTTCTTGTTGTTCCCTCTGAACTTCGTTATTTCATCAAGGTAACTGAATCTTGTCATTAAGTGTCACGTAGCTACATATCAAAGATGTTGTTCTGGGGTTCTCAAATAATTCTCTGCTCCTCAGGACGTGACTGGTTGTGTGTGTGTCAATCCTGGCCGACTCACAAAAGGACAGGTGGGCGGGACTTACGGACGATTGCTCATTCAGCCAAACCCCGTGCCAGTGGAGGGGAAGAGAGCGAGTCCGTGTATAGCCGGACAAGTGGTGAAAATATGATTTGTATTTTCTACTGGATTACGGTTTATGAAATCATGTCTGTATTTTATGTCTGTATTTAGTCTTTTCACCTAAAGTGGATGAAAAATAAAATGCTTTGTAAATTAAGCATGTCCAGTGAGCTTTATCTAATTTAAATACAACTGAACACCATATTGTTTTACTGCTATTTTTGCTTTCACGGCAATAATCATTAATAAACATATTAAACTGTCAGTTCAATAGTCTTAACTTCATTAAAAAAACCTTTATTAAACATGTTAATAGATTTTAATCGGTATAAAAACTTTAAAAACACGCTTCAATGAAAGATCATTTGTATACCCGTGACTAAAGGCAAGAACATGATCGTTTTGCCTGAACAATATTACGTGTTTCTTTGAACATTTGTGTCTAGTTAAAACATTAAAGAGCAAGTTTCAGTCAGCATTTACATTACACAGTATTTACAGGTGAGAGAACGGTCTTCAAACGGGTCCTCTTCAGTTAGGCATGTTTTCCAGCCCCATCGCGATGTCTTTTAATTTGGGGTCGTCTCTCCAATTCACTTTACTGGCAAGTATGATTCCCTGAAAAGTAAGCGAGGTGTTTGTGATAAAGGGCTTCAATTGCACAGATATACAGTTAGAATAAGCAGCAGCGAGACGGCACGTACCCGCAGCACATTCTGCAAGATGACTGTGACCTTCTGATACTTCTCCAGCACAGCTTCTGCTCGCTCTCTGGCCCTCTGATGAACTTCTCCCTGGCTTTCCTTCACCTGCTTCCACTCATTTATCTCCTGCAATTTTTTCTTTATCTGCCCTTTCAGATCTAGAAAAACAAGGACGAATTATGTTACAATGGCATATTGTAATTTGAGTACATTCTGTTTCAAGTTCTGCTCTCTAGAACAGTGTTTCTCAACCAGATGGCCAAAGGCCTCAACAAACTTACGTGGGTCTCTAGATAAAACAACAAAATATTAAGATATTTTAAAGCGTTTGCTTATTTTTATAACAAATATACATCTTTACAATTACGCCAAGCTCTAGAATATATTCAGTTCAGCCTTTATTGTCATATGCACAGTTCTAAGTAAGTTTTAAGGAGAAAGAACATTTACAAATATAGAGTAGGTATGAAAACCATGTAGATTGTTTATGGGGTAAAAATTTGGAGTAGGGAACCTTCAGATCTGTTTTGGAGAATCAGGTTGACCCTAAAGTAAAAAAGGTTGAGATCCACTGATCTAGAGTTATCAAGATGCCCAAACTAACATAAAAAGGCAGGTACCGAGTCTTTCTTTTTGAAGATCAGTGATCTGGTCCTGAAGTTCTCGTGTTTCCTGCAGAATTGGATCAGTTGTGTTATTCTGGCCGTACAAGCATTTATCCACTCCAGTATTTATAAATGTTTAGAACACAGAATGTTCTATAGTTGTGAATACTTTAGAACCTTTAAAATCTTCATGGTCTGCTCACACAGCTCTGTGTTCTGGTCAGTCAGTGCCTTTAGTGATCTACACGATGAAAGGTCAGATTACTGTGAAATCAGACTATAAATATCCATTTAAAGCATAAAAATTCACTTACTGAGCCTCTGCGTCGTTCTGAAGGATCTTGTCAATGATGGCGTTCCAAATCTGCATTCTAGAACACAGAAAAACATTTTAGAAAATCATAAAAGAAAAGTAAATCAAACATGTTGAGAATCAGTGGATGATCACCTGTTTAATACCAGTGTTTTATTGAAGTGTGAGAGTCTCGCCTGCTCGATTTCCTGTTCATATTTGGATCTATGGATTGTTATAAGACAGAAATTTAAATGTCGACCTCGTATAAACATGAAAACATTTATAAATGTAAAATATTAACCCGCGTACAGATCTGCATCTTCTTCACAAGACCCCTTGTGTTTCCCTACAGATAAGACACTTGAGTTAGCATCAGGTTAATAACTGATAAAAACGTGCTGTTTAAAGACAGATAAACAGGAGCTTACCCATGCTGACCTTGACGTTCATCTCAAAACACTGGTTTTCCATTATTTCCTTCATTCTTTAAAAGAAAAAAATCAGACGTATATGAGTATAATTACACTGTACTGTTTAGACGCTCTGCATACAAAACATACAAATAATTACACCGAAGGAATGTTAAATTACCTTAATAAACGGGTGGGGGTCACCCGTTCAATAGCTGATGGCGCAGGCTGGCTGTTACCGTTTGCCACAGCACCAGAATCTGAAGGTACGTCGTCATGATTATCAGAACTCATCTTTGTGTATCTGTGCAGAAAAAATAATTCAACTGAAATGTGTTTTTTACATTTTGTAACATGTGTTGTATCATAATATCTGTACTCATGTTTTCTTTTTACTTGAGCTTTGCAATATTATCTTTACTCTAAGTTTAAACCCAAGATGTCTGAGAGACCCCCGAGGCCCTTCAAAACAAAATGTAAGTATCAGAGACCCTCAAAAACAAGACACAGCATGCAACGAATTTTCGCATGCTGAGATTTGGTGTACACACTACACAAGTTCACGCCTATGCTTAAATCTTTAATACTATCTTTAATACTAATTTGTTGTTGCTCGTTGAAGCCCGTTGTTGCTGGGCTTCAGCTGGCTCTAAAAGAAGCGATGTTGCTCCTTTGCATAACAGTCACACCTAACTATCATTCAGATTCGTAAATAACACGTATATACGCACGACATTAAACGGAAACAACCTGTGTGATTTACCTCGCGTCCGGTTTTGTGTTGCTTTGTTTATGTTTTTCCAATGTTTTTGTATAAACTGAAGGTATTGTCGAAAAGCTGCTAACCGCTCCACCAGTAAGTCAGAAAGTGCCGCCAGGAAGTGGAGATGTTACGCGTCAGTCACGTGACTCTGGGTGTCCGTGAAGCCCCGCCCACCTAAACAGAGTAAAGAAATAAGATTTGCCACAGCAGACCGATAACAATACGTTGTGTAGTGCGTTTCAGAGATCAGCATAAGAAAATAAGGTAATATTACTAAACTAGACGTTTACGGTAGTAAACGTGGATGTTTATTGTGTTTATATGTAAACGCGACATCATAGATTTTGAACATAGCGTTTTAAAAGGCAGAACAACATGCATTGGATATAAGCGTGAGTGACGCGACTTCGTTTAGTTTTATGTTAAGGTAATAGTTTGCTGCAGGAATGTTTAATTCATGTTTATGAAACGATTTCATTTCGCATTTTCACATGCAAATCCATCCAAGTTCATTCTGTACGCTTGATCATCGCCTGACGACAGCTTCTCTGCCCCAGACTCGATGAATCACAAAGATCATAACGATTGTAATTATTGATGGATAGCTAATATATAAAGACTGTAATTGCCCTTAATATTAGTCATACGTGCCCTCAAGTCTAAAAGCTATCGGTTACATTTTTCTTTGATGTAAACTAATGATAACAGCGCTATCTAGTGTCAGTTGCATTGATTTCTGGGCGTGTCTGTTTTTCTTTACCGGAAGCAGTGCTTGGATGAAGTCATGGGAAGTAATGTAAGTGGCAAGATGGCCGCTGCCACTCGGGTCGTGCAGGTAAATACTTTTTCTGACATCTCTTTCATTTGATCTCATGATAAAACGGCTGTCACCTTTCTAGCGCATTGAATGTGAACTGGTTGCCACTAGATTTTTTTACTTTATAAAAACACAATGACAACTGGCTTGTTTGATGCCCTTGGCCGCACCGAGCTCTCTGACAGCTTTTTATGTTTCTCTTGCGAACCCCGGTATCATCTTAAGGACACATTAAACATTATGTATTGATTTAAAAAAATGCATTCCCTTAAATATTCTCAATGTGTCAGAACTTTAATCCTATCATATTTCACCTTTGCAGATTATGCGACCTTATGCACCATTAATAAAATTTCCAGATAGAACGGGCTTCCCTAGGCCGAATGGTCAGTAACAGAACTGTATTAAGTTTTATCATTTGAGTTGAATTAACAGTGTCTGTTATATCACTTTGCAACATGCTTTTTCTGGTATTCTGTTTAGTGTTTAAAAGCAGACTGGTTTATTTTTTCACTGTAATTCCAGTACAAGAGACATTGAAAGTTCTGGCAGCCACTATCCCACAGATGTCCTCATCTCCACCTCCATCAGAAGCAGCAGTACCACCTCCACCCAGACCGGCGGCACCGGTCAGCCGACTGCCCGGCTCTCCTGATAGCATTACTGTAGTTAAAGAACTCCCTCAGAGGTACCGCAGAACAACGCTTGCATTGGAAGAAATGGATTACATCCAGGTATGTCTTTGTTTATTGTTTATTGCACACTTGGAAAAGGCAAATTCATTGCGAGTGTACATTTAAAATGAAAGTGGACATTTGGAATGAACTGGATACTTTACAGATGCTTTCATTTGTATAGTTATAACAATAGCTTTTATTGTAACTCATGTGGGGCCTGGGAGGGATGTTGACCCAGTAAAGTTTTTATGTTAAGAACTTGTGGCAATTTGCAATTTGACAAATTGTAGCTTAATTTTTTTTTTTCTCTTTAACAGCGCGGAGGACCAGAGTGACGGTGGTCTGATTTATGAATTCAGCGTCCTTATTGCTTTTTTTGCCTGGCGTTTAATTTTACAGTGTCAAAGGAAGTCACAAAACGTCATATAGAACACCAAAAATAAATTTATATTGTATATAAAAGTTATCTAACATAACTGTACAGCCCAACTGGTTGTTTCACTCATTTTACAACATGGAGCTTAAGATTTACAAATTAAATAAACATAGCTGTTTATCTTTTTTTTTCAGTCCAGATACATCATGAATAATGCTATTGGTGAATTTACTTTGGCATTTCATGTTATTTGTTCCGTCTTTGGAGCAAAACCCTACACACAGTGCCATTATGTTACACTGATCCATGCTGATAAAAATGAATTATTACAAGTATTGTAGATCTGATCTATTAAATATTTACTCATTTTTGAAAGCTTGTGTTGTCAGTTTTCTTGCTTTGCAACATTGGCATACAAAAACATATATGAGATACAAACATTACAGGCAGGGTAAATTTATTTTCCAGAAAAAAAACGTTATGCTGGTTGAAAGTCTCTTCGCATCCTGATAGCAATTAGTAAGTGGTGTAAATGTAAATATTTATCTTCTGCTAAAGCCGCAGGATCATAAAATGTTTATTAAATTGCTGCATTTGCTTTGAATGCACTGATAGGATGTTTTAGTCACCTGTCAAACTGTGTGCTTGTCTTGTGAGAGAAGCGTGGCTTTGGAGAGCGCTGTGAAGGGAGTGTGAAATCTTGTGCTTTTAAAGATGGTGTGCTATTGCTAGCCTCGCCGAAATTGCCTACCCTACCTTTAAGAAACAAATACACTGTTTCATGGTTTCATCCTATAAATCATGAAAGAGGGAATGAGCATTATGGCTAAAGGAACAAATAAAATATCAGATTTAAAAATAAATGTTGAATGGAGTGTTGAGTGCAAAGCTGCCATTGTCTGCTGAAGCATCATCAAATTTGCCAGGGAATTGAGATTTACAGGTGTTCAAATTAACTAAAAATCCGCAGGGTTCTCGATGCAGTTTTGTGGATCCAAATTCCATTGTTGACATTGTTAAAAAAGAACCATTTTTAATTGCCCCGAATGACCACAAACGACATTAGTTTCCAGAGCTTTTATTTCTGGAACTTTATACACCAAGTAATAAAGTACAACAAAAATACAAAATAATGCAAAACAAAACCCAACAAAAGCAATACAATTATATATACATGTTTTTATAAACAATAGAGATATCTGTCTGAATAACTCAGTTATGTTATGATTGTCTGTATATATGGATAAACATTTATAGGATTTGTTGGTTTTATTCACACCTTTTAGCATGTCTGAATATGAAACCTCTACATTAGAATTCTTTTACATTTCTAAATTAAATACAATAAGTCGCATACACACATACACACACGCCCAAAGTAACTTACGTACACGTTACCAAACTTTCCTTGATATGAACGCTTTTCAAAGACGCGTCACTCCTATAGGTCAAAACGTCCCATAAACTCTGACCTTTAAGTTTGCTTTTACATTTCAGTCTGTACCTCGGCTAACCTAGTTGAATAAACAAATGTGCAGTTTATTGTATCATTTATAAAAGTACTAATAGCTATACACGATAATGGGAAAACACACTTAAAACATACAAAAACAAAATTATAAGTTTTATAACAGCACCAAGTACTACACTGCCATGTTCTAAAGAACACAATAATCTGCATTTTGACCATAAGCAATATTGATAGAAATCAATAAAAGCTTTTTGTAGTGCTTTCTAACCCCACCAATAAACAATTTTCCACAGAACCAGTCATGTCATGTTCCAAGCGTGCCACCAAATGCGTTCTGTACCATGTGTTAAAACAGATGCACAAGAAAGTTGAATTTCTTTCAAAAAGTTGAATTTTAAAGTTGAATGTCTTTCGACTTTAAAATTGCAGCTGCAGTGCATCCAAGAGGCTCTTCACATTGCCGATAGCAGCCATTAATGAGGTTGAATGAATGAATTAAAATGATAAACCTTTTCTACTTATTGACAGAAATATGTTCTGAATAGTTCAAAGCAGAGGTTTACACGAGTGTTCAGAAATGTGCCACAAAAATTACTCATGTCTCTTAAAACACAACCGGTGGTATTTGTTGCACACGACCACCACTAGCATGCATGTTTTTGACGTCTTGATGCAGTAAACAAAACAAAGGCAATAAAAATTATTCATAAAAATTCTAAGACTTGATACCATTTATACATATCTACACATTATTGCCATAAACGTCTTTTGTGAACATTTTTGCATTCATTCACCCTAATCGAGATCAGGGCATTTAGAATAAAAAAATGAATTCTATGGTAATTTGCCATCTGCAGGCAAAAAAAGCAGAAGGAACTGGAGCTCAGAGGCAGTGATACGGTGAGCCAAGCTGATGGATTTTTGGCATGTTATAATAATCAGCTCATATATCACAAACGTCGACCCAGAGTCCAATCTGCCTGATGCCTACAAGAATGTTAATGAACTTAGCAAAATTAAAAAACAACAAAGCTATAAATAAACAGAGATGTACAAGTGATTAACAATTAGCTCAATAAACATCAAGGTTTTGTCCTTGGCAGCTACCACATATACACGATGCATAGCTGAAAAAATTAACACTGGTTTTGTTTTTACTAAAGTATATGCAGCTTAGAGCACCAGCAAAAGTCTGACAGTTTTTAATGACTGGCAGCCGTGAGAAATACTGGAGAGCATGTCAACAGCTTTACATCCCCACAGTTTAATGTATGTACAGATGAATCATTCATTTAGGCTAATACTGTCAAACGCCGGTAACTCAATACTACCACCTGTCATAAACTCCCTTCCAGGAATTTAGCCAATAAACCTTCAATCCAATTCCAACGATAATTAGCTGGATCAAAGATTTAATCTTCAATTGTTATTCTTTTGTTCACTGCTTCAGTCAATAAAGTTCTGGAAAATCTTAAGACAAAAAAAAGACTTTCCAGCTAAATTTGAACAACACTCGAGGGCGTGTTTTTCTTTGCTCTGGTCATCAAAAAGATCAAACCCAAAACAAAAACAAACTGGAAGTTATTAAAGCTCAAATTTAAACATTCTAACTCGAACCGTTAACCATGAACAATGTTTTTTCACACAAAACACAAAAACCTCAAGGGTTCTCGAACCACGCGGGCATGCAGGTTTTATATGGGCGACAAGCAACATGAAAATATCCCGGCGATCAGAAGTGCTTTTTGTTTTAGCATGTACTCATTATTCCACAGAATTCACCATTTTCAATTATAAAAACCAGCTTCCTGATATACAAAATGCTACATTTCCCAAGGATTGCTCGATCTGGGTGGTGTAAACACTAAAAAGTACCGATTTAGAAACAAACACACATATATGGAAACTTTTCAAATGAAAACGACAAAACAACAACGCAGTTTCCAGCAGCTGCAAGTTTTCTGCGGGACAGTAAAAGTTGAAAGCTGCAGGTGTTGAGAGGACTACAGTAAGAGTTCGCAACTCTCTGCTCCAGCATTTAGGTTTGACTGTGTCATCGTAGACAAAACGAAAAAGATATTAAATATTTTTCGAACCAGAAACATAAATGGCTATTTAAACTCTTGACAAATCAAGATTTCTTAGCTCTGTACAATAAAGACATCACTGATGTCATATTACGAAAACCAAAAAAAAACCGAGAAGTATTTTTATATATAATTAAAATAAGAACTAATAGTCAGTGAGAAGGTGAGGAAAGGAAGTCAGTCGGACTGAAGCGCGGCGTGTTGGTGATGTCGTGAGTGAGTGCTGATGAAACCGCTGGGGTCGCCGGTCGCTATACCGCTAAAGTCTTTGACTGACACGGCCATTGTGGCCCCCGTGATGCGATGAGTCCGTCTGCTCTCGAAGTCCACGGCCAGGTTCGAAACGGACACATCATTAATAAAGGACTCTGAAAGGCCCATTCGGAGTCTCTTGGAGGGCCGTTCACAGTCTTTGGGGCCGCACGAGCTCAGCTGGCTCACGTCAGAGCGGTAGAAGCCAGACTCCAGCATGCCGATGCAGCCGCCGTCTGCGTTTGCAGCGTAGCTCAGCGTCTCGTCGTGACTCAGAGCGGCTCTGTGTAAACTCTCCAGAGGAGAGAAGTAAGGGGAGTCCAAACAGCTTACATCTCCTGGAGCACTGCACACGCTTGCTACACTGTTACTGAGGGCTGGAAAACAAAAAAAGACATTTTGTAACCATTAGCAATACTGATGCACATCTGCGTGCCTTTTTTCTGTGTCAGCACATTTCCCCATAAGGAATATAGGGAACACTTTACAAAAAGGTTCCATTTGCTAACATTAGTAAACAAATGTTAGTATGCATTAGCTAACAAACGAACAACAACAATATATTACGTTAGCATTTATTCATCGGTGATAGTTGTGTTAGTTAATGTAGTTAAAAAAAACAATTGTTCCTTCATGTTAGTTCATTGTGCATGAACTAATGTTAACAGATTTAACGGTTACAACTTGTTGAAAATGTATAAGTAAACGCTGAAATTAACATGAACTAGTATTGTAAAATGTACTGTTAATTGTTTGTTCATGTCACCTAATGAAGCTATCCAATGTAAACAAATGGAAACGTATTGTGAGATGCAGCCATCATCTTATTGTACAGCCATAATTAATCTAATTATACAGATATAATGTAACTTCACAACGGCTATAATTAATCATTTTTTTCTAAAAACACTAGTATACATTTACCATACGTAAACTTTGAACAATACAATAATCAAAGATTGAGAATTATGACTGTGGAGATGAAGTTCACCTGTGAGGTCGCTGGCAGTGATGGAGTTCAGCAGCCCGAGCTGTTGCTCCGACGATGCTTCGATTCTTCCTGCAGCTCCAGAGGAACACACAGAGGATGAGCTGTCCATCACCAGACCCTCTGCCTCATCCACCAGCCGATCCATCAGATCCCTGAACACAACACAAACCCAGTCCAGTCCAAGACACATCAGCGCAGGCACAAGAGCAGCACGATAAGCTGAACACAATAATAAACCTGCGCGTTCGGTTTATTTACAGTAAGCACTTACGTCACACCCGGGTAGCTACTGTATTTCTTCTTGCCAAAACGGTTCTGCTGAGCGAAATGGTCGAAGCGTTCGGACTTCTTCCACATGTAATAGAAAGCCACACATTCCGCCACAGTCCGAGTCTGAACCTGCAACAGGTTCAAGAGAATATAGACACATGTATTTAGAAGAACAAGACGTTGACTGTTTATTAAAATGGGAATATGAAAATTTATATCATCCAAAAAGTTTTTGGGTGCGGGGGCGAGACAGAAAGTTGACGCAGTTACAAAACCAGACCTACATGTACATTTACACAGCATTCGGCAGACACCTTTAAATGCGATTTCCAAAGGTGAGAAAAACAATAAAGCATTTCATAAAACATTCAACAATATAATTGTTGATTCAATCATTTTTACCAGTTGGTGTTTTTTCCAGAGTGAGCATTCAACATGTTCCTGCTAAGTATGCACAGTTTTTTCCATGCATAAAAAAAATGTTTTAACTGTTTTTAGAACAGTTAACATCGTTAACTGTTTTAAAATACATTATTACTTGCCTTGTGTTTCTGAATCAGATGGAAGTTTTTCTCATAAATCTGAAGTGCATGTTCAAAATTCCTGCATTC
Organism: Botia almorhae; assembly: GCA_036877575.1. Classification (NCBI taxonomy): domain Eukaryota; kingdom Metazoa; phylum Chordata; class Actinopteri; order Cypriniformes; family Botiidae; genus Botia; species Botia almorhae. The sequence goes on along the minus strand of JAZGTJ010006094.1, from coordinate 10,897 downwards.
CTCCTCTGACCACGCTGGTGACTCTTCTATCAAAGCACCAAAAACAAGAGTGAACGTTTATGCTTTTACAGGTACAACTGACTTCAAGCTGGTGCGCTCGGGACCTCAGCCCACCTTTCGAGGTCTTCACGTTTCTGAGGTATCGCGTCAGTGCCTCACACGTGTCGTAGTTACACTTCAAAAGCTCCAACAAGGCCTAGAACGACACAAATTAATAATAATAATTAAAACTACAATTAAAATACCATAACATTAGCACTCATGAAGGCAAAAGTTAATCTATAAATTAAATAAATCTATTAGTTGATCTAAATCTATTAATTACAAGTGTTTAGAGAGGAAAGACCTGTTCGTTATCTCGTATGTGTTCAGACGCGCAATCGTCCGTGTTTCCATCTGCCGCCTGTGTCAGAGCTTCTCTGAGGTAGTTTCTCACTTTACATTCGGACAACACTCCAGGACACCAGATCAGCTGATCCTCCTCCTCGTACACTTCAAACGCATCACACGTTAAAATCTGCAGTGCTTCTCCTGCGTGTATCTTTTAATTTAAACGTATTAAAACAAGACACTCACCCTTTTCATCATCATTATAGTGGCTGAGGCCCACTGGAACTTCAGCTTGATACTGGGATCCAACCATTATCTCCTGTTTTTCGGGGGAAATAAATAATCAACAAAGATTTTGTGCCACATTCCAACTTTTTAACTATTTAAAGCTGCGATCCGTAACTCTCTACCGCCATCTCTGGTTGAAACGTAAAATTGCAGGTCCTTGCAAATTTATTTCCACGTGAATGACATGTTTAAATTTTAAACAACTTCTGTAAGAACTAGCTAAGCATCTACTCTACCCAGACATGGGATATAGTATCCGGATCTTTAATCTGCTTACAGACGAACATTTCAGCTCAAATTACAAATCATATATAGATATGGTTGAACTCTCATCTATCATATACACCAATAATAATAGTTTTGTTTATTTTTACCCAAAACAAGTTACGAATTGCAGCTGTAAATTCAGTTCAACTGCAGTTCATCTTTCTGAATTTAGAAAGTGTCATAAGATCAATGTAGAGACTAACATGTAATCCGAGACCTCACCTTTTTACAATCTTCACTGCTCACACCGTCCTCCTCCCCCTCAGACTCTTTATCACCATCATACGTCACATTGGCTGTTAAAACACAAATGACCATTTAATTACAATTTCGATACATTAAACAATAACAAACATGCATATATCCTTAATACAAAGCGAGTCATGATTAATACACTGAAATTATAAACTGAATTTTAAGTATTTAGAGAGTCACTAAAACCATCATACAACATAATATAATCTGGAATACACAAGGAGAAGTTAGTTAGCAAACGACTTCAAAAGACCAGCAACAGTACAGTCATACGGACCACTTCCATGGTGTTATTAACCATACATTTTCATAAACCGCTCCGGTTTGTGTTTTCACAGATGAAAGAAAGTCAAACAGGTTTGGAACGATGTGAGGCTGAGTAAATATCGACAGCATTTTCATTTTAAGGTGAACTATTCTTTTTAAGCAGTCCTATAAATCCAAATTGCAGAGCATTATGTATCGGCAAGAGTCAACACACAAACAACACTATTAAAGACGCAACTAATTTGTGTTCTTACATCTGAGAGTTCTAGGGAAGAAGTCGGTGGTTTCATGGGAGGTAACAGAAGGCGTAAGATCATCCGCGGACGACTGGGTCTCCTCCTCGTAATCTCCCGATAAGAGATCTTTCGCAATCTCCTCCTGTGGCAGAAGATGTGACGATCATAGTGTTTATTATAAGCGCTTACCACTGCATTTCCATAATCAACAAAAGCACATACATTTAAAGGGACAGTTCACCTAAAAACCAAAACATTTTTCATCATTTTCATTCATCATCATTCCATTCTCAACTTTTTTATTCTGTGGAACACAAAAGAAGATATTTTGAGAAATGTCTTGGTGGTTTTGTGTTCATATGTAAGTGAATGGGTGCCACTGTTGTTTGGTTGCCAACTTACTTCAAAATATTATCTTTTGTGTTCCTCAAAAGCAAAAATGTCATACAGGTTGGGAATGACATGAGGGTGAGTAAATGAAGATTTCCAGTTTTGCGTGAACTCTCTTTAAATACATACGCGCAGTACGCATGCCCAGAACATCATGTCGATTACCTTATCCAGCGTCATGTCAGGCAGATCGTCTGCCAGATCAACAGACGAACTGTCCATGCTCGAACCCGCCCCTGTACTGACAGGTGCCTCATACCGATACATCGCCAACAGCTCCTCAATCGGCATACATCTCTCCTGTTTACAGTCATGAAAAAACGTGTCACACAGCAGAAACAGGGCCTATATTATCCACATACTGTTATATAGCATTGATTTTGTAAATCTGACAATGAATCTGAATGCAGGAAAGCTACAGGTAGCTACAGGTAGCTTTCCTGTAGCTCAGTGGTTAGAGCATGGCGTTAACAACGCCAAGGTCATGGGTTCGATCCCAGGGATTGCACATACTCAATGTATAGTGATCAATGTGTAATATAACGTGTAATATAATGCAATGTAAATCGCTTTGGATAAAAGCATCTGCCAAATGCCTAAATGTAAATGTAAATGAATGCATTTAGTATTCAAATTAATAGGCGTGATTTCTCAGGACCCCCATTTTAACAATTACTGAAAAAGTACCCTCTCCAGGTCTGCCAGTTCTGCGCTGAAATTCTTCTCTCCATCCTGAAGTTCCTCTTCCTCCAAAGTTCTTTCATCATCATAGTCGTGAATCAACATCTCCGCTGACGGATCAAAATCATGATCTTCTGAGGACAAAGAGCCAACTGCAGACATACATGAGACGGGCTCCAGTTCAACACTTCAAGACTGACCGATTTTGGTACAAGATTTAAAAATGGGTTTGAAATATCAACAGATATATTGATAAGACTGAAGCGTTACAAATAACTACATATCAAACAATAGCAATATTATTTAACAATAACGTGATACACTGAATCATCGACTGATAACAGGTGATTTTCTGGTCCTGGCATTTTCTTATCCAAAAGTCACTTGTCAGTTTAAACATTTCCCAAACTTTTATCAACTGGTTTAGCACTTTTAAGTTGTTTAATATTAAAAAAAAAACATATTAGTCGACCACTACTAATAATACAATAAAGGCAGATACCTACCAGGGCTCGAACTCCCGAAGGATGCCTGAACAGACAGATAAAAAAAGACAGGAAAGAAAAAAGACAGTAAAGTGTTATCACACAATGCGAACACATCACAGCGTACAGAGCGAAATAAACCACGTCACAATAAGCCATTCGCTAATTTTGCATGCACATATCAAAATACATAACAGTAAAAGACAGCAAAAAATGCATTAACGCAAAGGTTGCATCCCTTTTGTCGCTGCATTTAAAATCCAAATGCACATCTATACAACAACGATAAACTCATCAATGCCACAAAAACACATTAAAGACACGATAAAGACGACCATCGTTTCTATACGGATGCTGCCATCTCCAAACAGCGCAAAAACCCGTCCACTCACACCATAAACAAACCTTTACTGCACTTAACGCACGTGCATTATGTATTAAAACACAACAGACCTTTTTAACGCACAACGAAACGACGTTTATATCCAGTAACATGTCAATTGCAAGCGACGATTTTGCGTTTGTTATTTTTTTTCTTGCGAGCTAACGGGGATGAAATTAAGGGGCCTATCCGATCCTGACAGATCAATGTTCGCTTAAACCCGTCCATCATCGTCCGATTTTACATCAATCTGGCTAAAACCTCCAACGTAGAGCCATTTGACTCCCCTTTACGCATGCATGTCAATAAAACCCCACAACATCTTACTGAATCGTTAAAGACAGTGAATTAAAATCGGCTACTTTTTCCAGCTGCTCGGCTTACCTCCGCCATACTGGTATCTTTGGCCTCATAGGTTGACTGTGGTGCAGTACCCGGATGTACTGGGAAACCAATGGCAGGCTTGTGCTACACTTTTCAAACAAGTTTACAGGACATTGAGTTTTTAATGCTGATTGTTCATATACCTCGCTTTGTGTTGCATGAGTTTTATTAACTTTATATTATATTATTTTTATAATATATATAATATTATATTTATATCGTAAAAAATAAACAAAAATCACTTATTGCTTGTCAAGTACATAACAGATCAGTATTCAAAGTGTCCTTACCTTATGCCGAATCACAATGGTAAGTTTATAAGAAAGATTTATAATGTGAACTGTCGGGTCGGATTTTGCGGCTTGTATTTCCGCCTGTAAACAGAAAGTAGATCCGGCTATTATATCGCGTGTACTGTAACTGCTGCAGGTTTGCACTGTACGGCTATATCAATTTATGCATAAGTTTCTATAAGCTGTTATGAAAATCGTAATAGATTTGTTTTACCACGACACATAATCTGCTATGCAATCCTGAAATAAAACGCCTGCTTTACTGACTCTTGTGTGCACATTTGAAAACACTCTGAGTGCATTTCACTGAAATGCTTTCATGAAGAAATGTTTTGTGCAAGATTACTCTTTATAGCCTATTTTACTTTTGCATCGACCCCTATTAAATAAGACCCACTCGAATTATTGAAAACACTTTTAAAAATAAAGTGATTTCAGAAGTAATTGTAGTAAAGCCATTTTAGCCAAAGTGATATAAAAATGAAAAGTAGCACATTTCTGGTTTGGTGTTGATGAAAAGTACTTGAGCCTTACTAATACAGCCTTACTATCATTTTACTAATATGAGAGTACAAACTACACTAAAGACTGCTACAGTTCATAGATGTCTTAAACAGCAATATTCCACACGGTGGCAGTACTAAACCCCATACTGTACATTGGCGTTATTTCATTTGTTTACGTGTTGTATATTCGCCAAAGAAGCAGTCTGAATGGAGGGATAGAAGGACAGACAGACAGATAGATATGTTTGGTTTTGTCTTTTATCTTTATTTCATTTCTGTGTTTTGTCGTCTTTCGAGAGATGGTCATTATCAGTGTTTTCATTATCACTGTTTTATTTATTTTTTCAATCACTCGCTGTGATGTGATGTTATGTCAAATCTATATCGTCTCTGCTAGGCCCGGTTGTGTGTAATTACTCTGTGATTGTGACCCTCAGCTCAGAGGAACTGACATGCTGTTGTGTTCTGCACTGACGTCAGTGCCAGACTGCAGTTGTGGAAGGTCATGCACACCTGATACAGATGCATTGTTCAGTCTGCTGATTCACATTATTATAGAGTTATTACATGTAGTTACTCCTAGAAATGTATGTTAAAGAGTCCAATAAACAAATTATGTTAAATCCCTTTATCTTAATGTACAGTACATACAAACATGGTTTGAAAAAACAATGGCTTGATTTCAAGATTATACCATACAGTATTTTAATAACGATTTTTTTATATCAATATTTCGGTTATAACCCTTCTTGCATCAATAAAGTCTCATTCTACGTTTGCGATACGTTATTTATGGAACTTTTGAAGGCGTTTAAAAATAAGCCTATCGTGCACATCAAAGCATTGAGCCAGCAAAGTGTCCTAAAAAACAAATCTGAATCAAATGATGAGAACACAAAAACCATAATCACGTCCCTTGTGGCATATCTGCTGAAAATAAAACAATGCAATTTTGCTTCAGACATGCTAAAAATAGAGCATGCCCTCCCTTATCCATGAGAAACAGGAGGTCTCTGTTTTAGCAACACATTTCCCTCACCAGGGTTAGACACTAATTGCTAGTTGCGGTGCACATTTTCTCTCTCAGCATTTGTTTAGATTTTGTGCTGGCATACGAGCGCCACACTATAGCAGTGTCATTTTAAGCAGTTTGTTGCTTAAACGTGTTCCAAACTAATAGATCTGAACTGAAAGCCAGTTCTGATTTCATAAGGTCTTTAAAATATACTACAATATATTCAGAAGGAACCCATCTGATGTTGGCTGGTACTGTCTTCATTATTATAAAATTAAAAGTAAATCTAATGCTTTTTAGCCTGGCTGGTGTCCTGCCATGACCTTCTCCCCCACTGCCAACAGAACCGAACCGAACCATGGTTCCAAAATCGTAATATGAACTGCACAGAGGCATTGGTATCAATCAACCCCTACTATTGAGACATCCTGTTATAATTTAAGAACGCTTAGATTAGTCATACCTCACACATTCATAGCACCCTGAGGTGGGTGTTGGTTCTGTTGCACACAAGCTGATCTCCTCTGTTCTCTGTGGAAGTCAGGAAGCCCTGCGGTAATGTATCACACTGACCTGAGCTTGGACCCTGGTGTCTCATGATATCTCATCCTGTGTTTGATGACCCTCAGGAGCACGGAAGCGCAGAAAGGTTCGCCTCAGCAGAGGTTATCATCACAGACGTCAGAGTGTCACATCTGATCTGTCAGGCCCTCCGATAAGGCTACAAATGAAAAACAGTACTATGTAGGCCACACAAAACACTGAAACAAACAAAATATTGAACCAGATATGCATACTGAATATATACTGTATGTCTAGATGATAGACAGACAGACAGACAGATAGATAGATAGATAGATAGATAGATAGATAGATAGATAGATAAATCGAGGGGGAGAGATAGCTAGATAGACATGTAGAGACTCTACATGCAACATTATTTATTTTTATTTTTTTATATACTTTTTATGTGTTATAGTTCCTGGAATTCACCTGTCCATTTAATATTTACGGGATAGAATTAGAATACAGGAGGAGCTGATATCAAGGAGGGAGAAAAATCATGGCAGGAGCAAGATACAGATGTCTGTTTACGATCTTACATTTCAGAACTTCTTGAAATATTTGTTTTCATAAAACAAGGGCTTTACATTCACTCATGTCTGTGTCATTTTATGACATTAGTGGAAGATGAAAGGAGGTGAGATTGAGATTCAATTTCACGTCGATTTCAAGGGACGCGATGATGCAGCGATGAGAGCTGTTGTAGAGCTAACACACGGCGGCCTGAGATTAATGTAGATCTGTCTCACAGCGCGAAAACATCAACAGCTTGTCACTTCCTGTTTGACAGATTCCCATCCTTTTTTTTCTTAAAACTCTCCATGCGCATTGTTCTGATAAATGTAACCGTGACCCAGATAGATGTTTTGTGTGACCACTTTGCCCCTAGATAATGTCTACAAACAACAGAGGTCCCAAAAGAACTGAATAACAATACAAGGAATATATTCAAAGCACACACGGGTACGTAGGCATACCACAAAAATAGCTTGTGTGAATGTGTGTAAACAGACAGACAGACAGACAGACAGACAGACAGATTATCCTGTCAAGAATGACAAGTTCTGGGTTCAAAACATCCAGTTTTTTAGATGTTGTATTTTTATTTCTTTAATGTTTAATCTTTTTTTTAATACTGTAACTTTATAACGTTCCACAGGAATATGTTTGATATATATGATATATATACTTTTTTTTTCCCTCTACTAACGTCACTGCAAGAACTTTTTCCATAATTTTGATAGAAATGTAGACGTCATTTAGAACATCTTTAACTTTTGGACAAAACAATATTCTGAAATCAAAATTTCAGCTGTATGCAAACGTTCCGGCTTTGGGAATATCTGCTGCTGAGGTTAGACTTCCTCTCTCTGGATTCCTCGGATTCAAAGGGGAACTTCCTCCGGGATTTCCTCTTTGAGAGGAAGGATGCCGCACATCCTCTGCAGATGCTTCCAGCCTTCATTACCAGCAGAACGTGTAAGCTGTGCATGTATGACTGGCAATTACAGAGCCCTAGAAACACCCACTTCCTTTTATCAACCCATAAACAATGTCTAGAACACTCCGGGCAGCCGTGCACAATTTCCTAAACCTCATTAGACAAACGCACTTATTAAATTACAGCCGACTACTATATGAGCCGTCCCATTTCCATTAGACATCACCTGTGTGCTTTCTGCAACAGGCCTCTGGTAATTAATGTAATGCAATGATAGTGTCGGTGCACAGAGGGCAGCACAGCCCACACAGACTTTAACACAGAGAAACACAGTTTACCCAGTGATCAAAGGGAAAACTTGGGGATGAGTGAAAGCGAGAGAGTGTGTTGAGGGCGGCTGGGTTTCTCGTCTGAATCACTAGGACATCAGGGTGAAAGTTAGCTGGTAAAACTCCATTGCGTTGTCACGGAGATGGCGCCCAGGGTTACACCGCTGGCCCCCAGTCTCAAATGTCTGTGTTGGTGTTTTTCTTAGCCAGACCTTTATGAATCATAACACTGTGAGATGTGGTCTGAAAACTGATGTCTGTATGTGTATGAGCTTGTGTGTATTTCTATTCTGCTGGTGTAGATGTAGGAGGCGCTGTACACACAGCCTTGCTCCACTTTAATAACTGATATCTTAATGCTGCTGAGTGGACATGTAATCCTCAAACAAATTTCAGCAAAGTGTCTTGCATAACTATGTACGTCAATTCGAGGTGCGAGTGTTTAATGTCCTGTACAGATAAATACCCAGCTAACAACTGTAGGTAAGAATCGTTCCATTAACTTGCCAAAATGTTAAAAAAGGTCATCTTGAAAGCGCTAAAATGTCTTTCTTTAAAACGTTGTATGAACATCATTGATTGTTTATAAGAACGTTGTTCAAACATTAATTCTGCAACATTTTTAAAACATTCCCCTCACAAATTAAAAATAACATTTGTGATGTATGAGATATAATATTAAAACAAGTGCTACTATGGTTACTGCAGGAATGTGTTTGATAACTGAGACGTTTTGGCTTTTGCAGAAAGTTAGCCAACGTTCTGAGAACGTTCCCTGTTAGCCGGGTAACGCAGGGATAATTTGCTTACAGCTCAGCTTTTTCGAAAACATTTCTAAATATCAGCCATCTGTGTTCCTGGTGTGACCTCACATATGTGGGAAAGTACCGCTGATGTACATGTGACTGAACGACGCCGTGTGCGCACATCGATTACTCATCGACACTTACTGAGCGCGAATGGGGAAGCCGTTAAAGTGCTGATGTCATCCCTTCAGTCAAGTTTGTTGTCTTGCATATTTTTACTGGCTTGTTTTGAAAAGAGAGGAAAACAGGGTTTAGTTGAGTCCCAGCTCACAATTATAGGTTGTAAGAACGTTTCTTTAACATTCCCATTAAGTTCTATCTGTCAGTAACGTTTCCATTAAGTAACTTCTATCTGTTTCCATTGAGTTCTAGGAACATTTTTAATATAAGGTTAAAAAACGTTCTACCAATGTTACCACAAGAACAGTTTTGATAACTTGAAGAGAATGTTTAAAGAACATTAGCCAATGTTCCCTGTTAGCTATGTTTCTGTGGAAACATCTGAAGTTTAATAATCTCTGATGTTTTCCAAATTAATTAACTGATCATAGCAGCAAACGACAAAAAGTTACGACTCCCACTCTTTGATATAAATCAGCAGTTGAAAAGCTGAAGTTCCGCAGTTAGACTGATACCCATAATAGGAAATGAAAATGAGTGTTGCGCTCACGCTGCGGTTGATGGTATCTCAAGTATGCACTCACAAGTACCGATGTGAATTACAATGGGTTTATTGACAGGTCAATGTCCGAGGAATGTAACCTAGCTTGATTTAGAGTAGCGTGCTAAGTTTACTGTAACACTGACAGTCACAACTGATTTCTGCGCACAGCTATGTGGACAGAAACTAAGCAGAATATCTTTCATCCTTCAGATAATTGTGATTCTTCAAATGCTTTTTGATGCAAACAATCCAGTGATTTTCTGTGAAAAACAGCCTCTGTTTCAAGTGTTGAAAACGTCGTCTAGCTGTACTGCAGGAATGTAAATATTGTTAAATGTCATCGGTGTGGTGGACAGTGCCTAGCTCCAAATGTTTAATGTCACTCCGTTCAGAGCGCTCTCCAAAGCCACGCCTCCTCCAAAACATAAACACTCACATGGTTTCACAGGCAAGCAGGACAGCCAATCATTGGATTCAGACCGAATGCAACGATTGGACAAACATTTTATGGTCCTGCATCTTCCACAGAAGATACAGAATTCAGGATGTGAGGAGACTTTCAACCAGCATACCAAAAAATTATTTATTTTCTGGAAAAAATCACTTTCCCTGCCTATAAGTACATACTGTACTATACACATCAGATGTATTCAAGACATTGCAATGTATATTGTGGAGCATTCTACCTGTGACCTACTTCATGCAGGTATAGAACGCATTAAATGCCCTCTATATATTATTGCACATAAAGAATGTAATTAAACATGGTTTTATATAACAGGGAATTCATAACAGCTTTCATTCAGTGTTGGGAGGAGACCAACAGGCAAAAGCAAACGTCACCCTTTTTCTCAAGCATTGGTGCGTTTCTGTGCTGAGTTTGAACAATAGGTGAGGTCACCCCTTCAAGGCAGCGCTCCGAGCGCTGGGAAAAAGGGAAAGGCCGCAGTGAGACTTCATGATCATCCAGTGTGACCGGCTGCTTCAGCAAACAATGGTGTGAAATGGTAAAAGGAAAAACAGGATCCAGAGTTTGGGAACTCCCATTGCCTGCAACATGATTAGCTGGGTTAGAGGCCTTTGGTGGGAAAAAACAATGACATCAACTCACGGCAGGTCATGTGACTGTTTATCACAAGTTTAATCATCACAATACATATAGCTTCTATTTGTTTTATGTTTTAAATATTTGTGGTTTAAAAAAAAGAATGGAGATTTTAAGGGCACCACAATGACAAAGTCATTTCAAATTATACAACACACGGATATATTCCCAGAGTAAAGTCTTATTTCTCAGTGGTTGCTCTTTCATAG